>JADRCD010195287.1:0-25677 GCA_019843815.1 Montemys delectorum | reverse complement strand
ATGGCACCTTCCTGGGAGGCATGAATAGGAAGAGCTGAGAATTCTGCATCTTGTCTCAAAGATAAACATGAGAAGACTGACTTCCAGGCAGCAAGGAAGGTTTCTCAAAGCTCACCCCCACAATGACACACTTCCTCCAACAAGTTCACACCTCCTAATAGTACCACACCCTGGACCATTCATATTCAAACCACCACACCAGCCATATGCCCTAGCAGATGTGATTTGTAGAATTCCAAAGAGAGGCCATCCTTTCTTCTAAAATATATAGTATTGAAAAATATAGATTACAAAAAGATGACAGTTTTGACAGAATGACTTCAAGAGCTGTTTCCTATATAAGGTAGAACCATATAACCTATTAATTTGTATTGACCTTTACATGAAATTTTTGTGAATATTCCTGCTGCTTGAACCTCCTATTTTTAAGTGCCCAGCATCATTAACACTGTAACCCTTAGGTAGATAGGCAGAAAACCTTTGTTCCTTACTTATTTATGTGTATTCCATTTTTCTGTATCCTTCTCACCATTGCAGAATCTTTTATTAGTATCCATATTGAGGTGTTAAGAATGTGATTCCTAGCAGGGCACTGGTGCTCTTGCCTTTAATCCCAGCACTTGGGAGGCAGAGGCAGGCAGATTTTTGAGTTTGAGGCCAGCCTGGTCTACAGAGTCCCAGGACAGATAGGGATACACAGAGAAACCCTGTCTCAAAAAAATATTCAATATACAATCCTTGTGTGTTAAAGTGCTTCCATCTGTAAATATGGCTCTTATTGAAGATATTAGGAATAGAGTTAGGCATGTTGATCTCTGAATCTCATCACTTGAGGGACAGAGATAAGAGGAGTTCAACACCTGGCCTATGTAGCAATACTTGGTCTCAAAAATAAAAATAGATATTAAAAATTGATAAATAATTCTTGAACAGTTGGTAATATTTGATAACAAAAAACAAATGTTAAAAGTTCATGGTTAAGTAGTAGTGGTGCATATACTTAATCCCAGCATTGGGAGGCAGAGGCAAGTGAAACTCTCAGTTTGAGGCTAAGCTGGTCTACAGAGTAAGCTCCAGGACAGCAAGGTCTACAAAGAGAAACTCTGACTCAGGAAAAAAAAATCTTCTATGAATTGGTCACTCATTGTCCCATTATAACATGAAATAATACAGTACTTTTTGGTCAAGCCAGAAAATCTCATTTCATAGACTTTTCCACAGTGAATCACATACACCTCAAAACTTTTATTTCTGACAGGGACTAACTAACCACGTGATTTTCATAAAAAGTGAAAACTGATTTGATATGTATGTAGATATCATAAAAACATTTTAAGCACATTGACAGTATGGGAAAATTGTTAAATGTCATATCTAACCATATTGTATAGTTCATTGAAATAGGAAATTTATTAGTTTGAGTGTATCTGGTTTTATGTGGAGGTCCTTGATCCACTTGGACTTGAGCTTTGTACAAGAAGAGAAGAATGGATCAATTAGCCTTTTTCTACATGCTAACTGCCAGTTGAGCCAGCACCATTTGTTGAAAATGCTGCCTTTTTTCCACTGGATGGTTTTAGCTCCTTTGCCAAAGATCAAGTGGCCATAGGTTTGTGGGTTCATTTCTGGGTCTTTAATTCTATTCCATTAATCCACCTACCTGTCACTGTACCAATACCATGCAGTTTTTATCACAATTGCTTTGTAGTACAGCTTAAGGTCTGGGATGGTGATTACACCAGAGGTTCCTTTATCGTTGAAAATAGTCTTGGCTATCCTGGGTCTTTTGTTATTTCAGATGAATTTTCAAATTGCTCTTACTAAGTCTGTGAAGAATTGAGTTGGAATTTTGATGGGGATTGCATTGAATCTGTAGATTGCTTTCGGCAAATGGCCATTTTTACTATATTAATCCTGCCCAATCCATGAACATGGGAGATCTTTCCATCTTCTGAGATCTTCTACAACTTCCTTCTTCAGAGACTTGAAATTTTTGTCAAACAGATCTTGTACTTGCTCAGTTAGAGTTACACCGAGGTATTTTGTGACTATTGTGAAGGATGTCGTTTCCCTAATTTATTTCTCAGCCTGTTTATCCTTTGTATAGAGGAAGGTCACTGATTTGCTTGAGTTAATTTTATATCCAGCTATCTTGCTGAAGTTGTTTATCAAGTTTAGGAGCTCTCTGGTGGAATTTTTGGGGTCACTTAAGTATACTATATATCATCAGCAAATAGTGATAATTCAACTTCTTTCTTTCCAGTTTGTATCCCGTTGATCTCCTTTTGTTGTATAATTGCGCTGGCACAGGGGAAAATTTCCTGAACAGAACACCAATAGCTTATGCTCTAAGATCAAGAATCGACAAATGGGACTTCATAAAATTGCAAAGCTTCTGTAAAGCAAAAGACACTGTCAATAGGACAAAATGGCAAATAACAAATTGGGAAAAGATCTTTACCAATCCTATTTCTGAAGGAGGGCTAATATTCAATATATACAAAGAACTCAAGAAGTTAGACTCCAGAGAATCAAATAAACCAATTAAAAAATGGGGTACAGAGCTAAACAAAGAATTCTCAACTGAAGAATATCGAATGGCTGAGAAGCACCTAAAGAAATGTTCAACATCCTTAGTCATCAGGGAAATGCAAATCAAAACAACCCTGAGAGTCCCCCTCACACCAGTCAGAATGGCTTGGATAAAAACCTCAGGTGACAGCAGATGCTGGAGAGGTTGTGCAGAAAAGAGGAATACTCCTTAATTGATGGGGGAATTGCAAGCTGGTACAACCACTCTGGAAATCAGTTTGGCAGTTCTTCCAGAAACTGGACATAGTTCTACCAGAGTACTAAGCTCTACTACTCTTGTACATATACCCAGAAAATGCTCCAACATCTAATAAGGACACATGCTCCACTATGTTCATAGCAGCCTTAACTATAATAGTCAGAAACTGGAAACAACCCAGATGTCCCTCAACAGAAGAATGGATACAGCCTGTTCTTATGAAGTTCAAGGACTGAAAAAAACTGTTAGAAATATAGGGAATGAGTCGAAGTTGGCATCAGGATAAACAATGATAGCAGATGAATATTTTTATTAAAAATGATATATACAATGCTAGGGTAATACAAGCATGAAAATAATATAAGACTACAATCTTCTAAATTGTGTTGTGTAAATTGAAGCCAGAATTCTATAGATGTCAGGGTTTAATTCTGGCTTCTTTCAGGTAGGCTCTGGTGAGGGTTTAAGGAAGCATAAACAACTATGTCTAGACAGTGAGCATGCCAGCAACCATGCCACCAGAGGAGAGGTATCAGTGCTTTCTATTTATAGCTTTGTATTTAAATTGTGTTTGTACTCCTGGGTCATCATATTCTTTATCCAATGTGTTACTTGATGTTTCCAGTCAGGTCAGATTGAGAGCCAACATCAAGAGAAAATGGCAAGGGAACCTGAGATGTCAGGATAAGAGGATTTGGACCATAGTCTTGAGATTTATTAAGGTGATGTCACATATCAGACTATCTATGCTCCTTGTTGTAATGGTTCCAATTTTCCCTGAGGACTTGGCCGTTGGATAACTCACACTTGAGATTCTCTTGTCCTGAACACATAATAGCTACTGAGTGTGGCCCACACACCTATCATGACAAGTTGCCCTGGCTATATCTCTGCTGTGGCCCAGACATCACAAATGCCATGTTTTGTGGTCCTATATCCTCTGAGTTGAGCATATCTCTTGCTTTTGATAAATGGTGTTGTCCATAAACCTTGAAGTTAAATTTGACACAGGCTTCTTGTTATGGAGCCTCCAGCTTACACGGATACTGATTGAATGTCAGTCATCAGCTTAGGAAGCCTTGTTTATGCATCTAAAATTTTTTGATGGACAGAGTCTTACCTTGGTGGTCACAATTAGTCCATGTGTTTACTCATTAGAGCATGGCCATGTGGTTTGGTCATTAGAGACCTTCTCCCATTCAAGGCTATGTTGTATGGGCCTGGCTCCTTTGTTCTGAGTGTAGTGCTGGACCATATGAAGTGTGTGTGGCCCACACACCCTTGAATTTGGGCTGCACCCAGGATACTCAGTAGTTAGGGAGCTTACAGAATCCAACTGATGACACTTCAAGGCCTTTATTTAGGTCTTCAGAACACACCATGGTTTTAAAGTGAATTCAACCTTCGTAAAATAGTGTGTGACCTAGATCACATTTGAGTTCAAACTATTGTGTTTTATTTATGGTATTACAGATAATATCTGGATACAGGGGATTCCTGGGTATGGCCCACACAACCTTGACACCAAGCTGTGCCCATGTTATTTGTTATTCAAATCTGTCCCAGATTACATGAAGGCTGTGAGGTGGTCTTGACTTCCTGATTTGAGAATGTTTTCTGGGTTGGGTGAAAGGAGGGTGCAGTCCATAATTCTTGAAGGTTATATGATGGATCTCTACAGTCAAATAACCAACCTTTATTAGTACAGTGGGTCTATTTTGTTGAAGGGTTTGATGTGGACTAGCCCACACGTTACACCTACTAACTTTTTCATGAATTTTGTGAAGTCTCAATAGCAGGTAGTCAGACATGACTAGAGAGTATAGCCCACACATTCATAATTACAAAGTCCACTCATATTGTTTGATGTTCATTTGTGGATCAGAAACCATGAAGGATTTCTTTGACCCTGGCTTCCCTGAATTGAGAATGTAGCCTGTGTTGGGAAAGAGGAGGTGTGGCTGAAAGATACTTCTGAAGTTTGACTCAGGTTTTAGGTGTTCAAGAAACCTCCAGCTTACATTGCTATCACTTGGTAGTCATATGGAAGAATTCTATATGATTCCGAGTTTTATATTGAAGAGTCTTCTGGCCCATGGAAAATATCTATTGAACTTAAATAGACCCAGATACAGTTTAACCATTCTTTATATGTATGATCATTTCATTTGGTCATTAATGTGAGCTCTTAGCTCAATTAGGAATATGTTGTGGTCCTGTCTTCTTTGTGGTGACAATATAGGAAGTATTGTAGATGAGACCAAGAATATCAAAGAACAAGATCAGATATGTCTCCATTGATGCTTCAGTTGGTTGTAAAATAAAATTAATTAAGGCCTTGGATCAGAGTACATGCTCTAAACACAATGTTGCTTCACGTTAGGTTTTGCTGAGGTACAGGCTTTTGTATCCAGGCCTCTTTGGGTGAGAGATAATCTTGGCTAATTTCACATTAGAGTTTGAGCCTAGATGTCCTCAGTATCAGAATGTGCCTTAGGCACACTCTTTTCCTTGGTTTGGCCAACCCCTTTCATTTAAAGTAGTAGCACAGGCCCAAATATTTTTCTTCTTGGGCGTGTACTGAGTAAGGGATTAGACCAGATCCACATATTTCCTGCTTTGGGTGCAATGCCTTTCAGGGTAGGGGTTTGGCCCAGGCCCACATCACTTCTTGCTTTGGGCCTGGGCTTTTTCAGGATCAGGAATTGGCCCCAGACCCACATTTCTTCTCTGGGCCTGGGCCATTTCAGGTTTAATGATAAACCCAGGTACAGGCCCAGATAACTTATTTCATCTTGGTCCTGGCCAGGGTTAGGGAGAGAACTAGGCACATATCACGTCTTGGTTGGGGACCAGGATTCTTCAGAATGATGGATTGGCCCAGGCCCATGTATCCTCTTATGTGGGTCCAGACTTTTTCAGGATCCAGGATTGGCCCAGGCCTACCTTTCTTATTCTGTGGGACTGGGCCTCTTCAGAGTGAGGGATGGGTCCAGGCCCATATCACATATTACATCTTGTTTTGGGCCAAGGCCCCTTCAGTCTCAGGGATTGGCCCAGGCCCACATTAGTTTTTCTGGGCCCAGGCCTCTTCAGATTTAGGGGTAAGCCAGGCCCATATCATATCTTGCTTTGGGCCAAGGCCTTTTCAGGGTCAGGGAATGGCCCAGGCCCACATTCCTCTTTGTTTGGACCCTGGGTGCTTCAAGGTGAGGAACTAGCCCTGACCTACATCTCTTCTGTCTTTGGGCCTGGGTTTTTTTCAGGGTGAGGGATTGGTTCAAGCCCACATTCTCTGGGCCTGGACTTCTTCAGGGTCAGAGAATGTCCGAGGTCCACATCTCCTCTTGTTTGGGCTCTGGTGTCTTCAGGGACAGAGTACCTGTTTACTTGTTTTTCTTCATGGTTGTGGTAGTAGATCTTTTTTGTTCCATGTTTGTAGAAAGCTACTCTGACATTGGTCTTACTCTATGTTTAGCATTTCTATAAAAAAAAAAAAGTGAAAGTGGATACTGATAAAGGAAAATACTTGGTCTCCTTCGCTAGCATCCCAAATGTATTCAAAACATCACTGAGCTGTTCTCAGGGAAGCATATGCACGCACAGACACACACACACACACACACACACACACACACACACACACACACACATACATACACACACACACACAGCCCACAATACAGGTGAAATATATTATACATTTTACAACTAGAAAGATGAAGTAATTAGGAAAGACAGGTGTTTCAAAAAGAACCTCTGATTGCATAGCTGAATGTACCTGTGGTGGAGAGGTCCCATGAGCTTATGTGCAAACAGTGATGGTGCTAAGTTGTGAGACCCACAGAGAGTACCAAGACAATACCATGATGCATTCCCTTCCTTGTGTGGTCAGATCCTAGAATGGATTATCACAGGTAGTGAAAGGAAGCAGCAGAGATAGTCCTCCTAGCTTCTAGCTAAAGTATGGGAGGCTCTGCAAATCTTCACAAGGCTTGTTTTTCCTGTGTGGGGACAGTGTCCTTTGTCTCCATGCCAGGCATGGCCACTTTCTGTGAGGGTGTCTCTTTGGTCTTTACTACTACATCTCTTCTCAAGATCACATCTGTCTTGTACATCAACTCCCCAGCCCCAGACACTGAATTGTGGCTTTGCCATTTCTTTCAAGAAAGCTACCTGCCAAGTTCCTACCCTCATGTGAGGCCAGGTATTCACATGACAAATTTTATGCATAGATTTAACTGAAAGGGATCCCTGCCCACCTTTTCTGATTTTAAATCCTTCCCACTTGCCATGCCCACTCATCTACTCTAGTAAAGTCTGCAGTATCCAGGGGTCAAAGCCTGATCATGGACAAGAGGCGTTATGATTTCAAAGGGAGTTTGTGCCCACGAAGATATGATTTATTAATAGCTAGACAAAATTGGACATTGCTCTCTGACCTTTACCAATATTCCAACATCTTAGCCAAACCCTGGCTTGGAATTTCATAATGAATGTTACCCATCCAGACTACTTGCCTTCAGCATTGTGGATAGAGCATTGAAGCTTACAGAATGGGAAACTTATCCCAGGGCAAGGTCAAGTAGAATCCTCATTCTCAGTCATACACTGCAGGTGAGCCACTCCTAGGAATTAGCAAGAAAGAGACTTGTCTCTACAAGCCCAGAAGATTATCATAGTGGGCATTTTACTAAGGATGGGCAGGACCTTGAACAGAGTGTGTGTGTGAGAGACAGGTGCAGCAGTCAGCATTCTAGATTCAAGATTCGAGCCTCCAACCTCCTGGCTGGCTCACCCGCAGCTCCACGGGACTCTGGCTGTGCCACATGGGCCTGAGCATGCTCAGAGCCCAGGGGTGTTGCACCAGTCCAGAAGAGATGGCTGCTTTAGACTCAGTGTGTTTCAGGTGGCCTCAGATGTACCTCAACTGCTGAGCTGCCAGATTTCTCATTTCTCTTTTGTAATGACTGTAAAAGTCCGATGCCATTTTTAAGAAATACATTCAGACTCAACACTTCCTTGTGTCGACTCTGTTTGTTACTTGCCGAATTTTTTGTCCACCTGACCAGAACTCTCATCCTGCGGAACAAGAGGTCCCTGAAACAAACCCAGTCTCAGTCCGTGGCACCCACTGTAATGGATTCTACTGCTCTCAGAACTGCCATGGTTATAGAACACACCTATAAGGATGATAGTGACTCATTATATGAGGTCACAGAGGCCAGGCCTCACTCTGTTTGGGAAGCACAAAGGCTAACCAGGCATACAAGCACACATCCAGTTCTCCCTCTTCTTCAGGATAGGAAAAGCTAGGTGAGTAGGGATGAGTCATACTCAGCCTCAACATGGAAAGTTCAAATCTTTGTCTTCAATTTCTGCTGATTAGTTTATCAGGAAGTATTTCTTGCCATGAAACTTAAGATGTTCCATCTGTAGGATTTTGGGTACAAAGCTGATTAAAAATTTAACCTCCAACCTGTTCCTTCACTGCCTTCACTTCAACACAGCTTGAAGTGGTACTGTCCAGAAAGCAGGATGTCATGAAGTTTCCCTACCTGTCTTTAACACGCTATTCTATGACTTCTGAGATATCACTCACTGGGGAGCAGCATACCACTAGAGCTTTATCCTGTCCCAGTTTAGAAACTCCAGTTCAGTTCAGGAGCTAGTTCTACCTCAGCTGCTGTCAACTTTTCTCACAAATACAAATGGAGATTAGTAGAAGGAAACAGCTTGCTACACACACAAACACATGTACTCAGAGATTCATACACTAATATGAATGTGTATAATTCATGACTAAATGTATAAATATTAAAAGTGACATCAATGTTTCTATACAAGGAAGGGCCTATGAGCTGAATATAAGAATGCTTTCCATGAAGGTTTGTGTCTGGAGAAGCTCAGGAGAACCTTCCTATCTACCCTATGCTACTACATGTGTTACCTTCCCGAGTGGATGTGTGCATCTTTAACGTTTTATGTTCTCGAGCCTTGAGCCTTAGACAGGCTCTTCTGGGCACATGTATAGTATCACCTCTGAGTTTTTACATAGCATGCTATTCTGCAGACATGCTTACTGCTTATATTTACTGCTCTTTTGGTCTCTTACAAGGAATCCTGATCAAGAACTTCACTGAGCACCAGTCACTGCCATTCAGATCTTCACCCCTACTCTTACTTGTTTTCCTGTATACCTGAGGCATATGCATACACACACACACACACACACACACACACACGCACAAGCACATGCACAAGCACATGCACTGTGCTCACACAGTACAAATCATACAACTTGAATTTAAATGCAGATACTATAAAGTGTTACATATAGTGCTGGAATGATATTTTCCATTGAACCTCTGCCTTCACTCTTGCTGGAACAAACATGCATACAAAACTCAGGATTACTGCTGGGAATAAGCAAGGTCCCTTTAGAAACCCAGACATTAGGACTCGGAAGCATTTCCTACCTGCCCTGGACACTATGGGCTGCCATAGCTGACAGTTCTCCCTGACTCTGAACACATGATCAGAGCTTCATCCTGCACCAGTATGGAGCTGGAGCTTTTTGTATGTGTGTGATTCAGCCTGGTATTGTCATTCTGTGGCCTCATTCTCTGATGAGTTGTGTGTGTCATCTCCCCAGGTCCTTATTTGGCAAGTTCCTTGGCATACATCCCACTAATACTGTCAATTTTTCTACTGCTTTAGCACAGGTCCTGTTAAAGGTCACTTCAAGGACCATACTGTGCCCCAATCCCTTTATTGTCCCCATCTCCCACCATAACACATTGAAGTTGAATTAAGCTGCCATCCCTGGAATCCCGTTTGAACTTCTCCAACCACATAGTCTAAACATATCTGTAACACCGTCTGAATCCCATCCTGCCCATCCTGGTAGACATGGTACTTCTTACCATCAAAGCTACAGCCTTTACCATGTGAGTAAACTACTATATGAGATAACAGAGGCCTCACGACACTTGTGTCCAGCTTCTTCCTATGTGCCTGAGTGTAACATGAGGATTGACCATGCTTTCTCACACAGTGTTATACATATTGTCCCAGCAATTGGGAGGTTGTAGATGTGGTGAAGCCAATGCCTGAACATAAATTTATACTGTCTCATGTAACAGTGTATATATTTGTAATGGAGTATATATGTCATTATTCAATAACATCTACATTCAGGTTCACACATGGATGTGGTCCTGCAGATGGGATCACACAGGTGCACACATACTGAGACCTTTGATGTAAGTACTGAACTAGAGGACTGAGTGCTGCCATGGTGTCGCCTGTGATAGCGACACTGATGTTTGTTCCCAGATTATGGTAGCTATGTGAGTACAAGTGAAAAAGATTGCAAAGATTGCCACTGACAGGGACTGAAGACCTCAAGAAAGATCAGACATCATTAACTTGGATGCTTTGTCTCCTTCCCTGGACACACTATGTGTAATGGTCAAACACGGGCATGCAAACACAGTTTCTTCCTTATTTTCCTAGTCTGGGGGCTAGGGTTCAGATACACCTGTGTGGCTTCATCCAAGGTTTCTCTCCTTGTTGATCTGAGGGGTTCTTTACCTGTGTTCTTGAGTAGCCAGTGCCACTGCTATGAGACTCCTGATCCCTGTTGTTTCTAAGGACAAGTTGTCCTCCATCATAGACATTTCAAGTATCTCACTATGTTTCAGAACCCGCACCTCCAGTTTAAGTCTCAATGAAGAAGTGCCTCACATTAAGTTACTCACATGTTGAATTGCGAGTAGTGTCCATCCCAGAAAACAGCCCAAACCTAGGCACACACAGTGTGCTTGCTGTCACAGGGTCTTGCTGGACTCTGAGTTGTCCTTAGGCTAAATTGCTGTTACTAGGGCAGGGATTTACCCTGTGATGTCATAGAGGCCTCACCTCACTTTATTCTGAGAACTGCAAGGCACATCCAGTCTGTAATTATTTCCCAACTTGGTCCATTCTTTTTTTGTGCCAGACTATGTAAAGACATCCCAGAAGTACTTAGCTTTGGGGAAGTAGCTGGAAGTATTTCTTAAAGGCACTTCCTTGCAAATGACCTACTTGTATTTCCTGATAGGTCTCCATTTTCCCACATTTCCTTTAGACATGAAAGGAAGAACACAGTGGAAAAAGCTGCTTTCTCAGCTCAGCTCAAATGTCTGAACCTCACACTCTCCATCATCCTCTTAGATTGTTTACTGCCTTCATGGTTGATTTCTGCCCCACAGCCTGTAGGGTACTATCTTTTATCTGGGTCAAAAAGTTACAATAACTTGTTTTCTATGTTAACTCTATACACCATTAATCTTTAACTTGCCTGCAATGCCTTTGACCTCTGGGTTTTAGAGTCAATGGTACAAAAATTCATAGATAGAGAATAAATAAATACATCATGGATATATTACAATAGAAAGTTTTTCAGGAAAAGCTCAGCTTGTAAAGTGCAGACCTCTGGGAGCACCTATATTTACTTGTCTACCCTCAGCCAAACTTCCACCTGAGTAACTGTGTGAGTGAATGTTCATGCTGACCAGGAATATGCCAATCTCCTGTCCCCATGCAGTGGAAGGTTAGGGAGTGGTAGGCTGGTTTTGTTGGTTCTCCTCTGGCCTGGAACTCATTTTCAACTCTATGTTTGACCTTTATTGGAACTGTAGTCCTCAAACTCCAGTGTTTCACTATGTTTCTCAGGAAGGGATGGTGGTATAAACAATGATTGAGATTCAAGATGGAATTGCTGGCTACTCATAGTCATACAAGTATGGTGTGTTCTCTGTAGTGAGTCAGGATGTCATAAAGCTCAAAACCATTAAGCATGAAATGCTATAAACCTTTGAATTAGCCTGGCTCTGACTTGGAGAGAAGAAGTCCAGCTTTTGGCATGGTGACATTTTAATGTAGTTACACTGTGTGTGTTTGCATTCAAATTGCTTCCAATGTTACATGACTGATGACCATGAAGACACTGTGGGTGTCATTTGTGGGAAGTCAATATGTCTGATGGAAGAACAGGTTTTTACAGTGTGTGTATGGGGTAGTCCCTGTAGTCTCCTGAGGCTAGCCAAGTATTGTCTTCCCCCAAAGGCTTTTTATGGCTGTTGCTGGCTATCTAGTAGGGGACACAGGTTATATGTGGTAATATTTGGATGCAGACAGGCTTGTACCATTTGTTACTATGAGAAACTGACCTTTCTATTGAAAGCATGACCTTCTCTTGGGCCTGAAAAGACAATTTATGGTCAAGCCTGAGTAAAAGCTTAGAATTAGGATAAGTGAAGTTAATTTTAAAGTCACCTGTATCAGCATCAAAAAGTACAGTGATGTTTTAATTCTATACTAAAACTCAGAGTTACATATGGTTGGGCATAAAGAACCCCCCATGAGTTTGCTTCACAGTGAGCTGAGCATTTGTACCAATTTTCAGTGAGCCAAATCTCTCCTAGGATCTATAGCCCCACATTTCTAAAATAGTGTGAGCCAAGCTGCACACTGGTTTCTGGTGGGGATTCAGATCTCACATTACCCCTTCCCTTTTCATAAGAACCCAGGTTATGTTTTTCAAAGTTCATTTTTAGAGAAGGCCTTGGCACTGTGCACACCTGCATTAAAACTGACTCATGAAGGAACATGGTTATCAGAACAGTGAACAGTAATGAGAGGGACAGCACTAAGAAGCTCACTATAAGTCACAAGGCACTGCTATCCATGTTTAGATCATGTTCAGTTGTTGTTAAAAAGCAACATTGAATGAAGGTTGAAATAGCTGAGGAGTTCTCTGTGGTGTACTGTTCTACATCCTTACTCCTCACCAGCTCACAGGCACTCAGTGGTTCTCATTTCTTGACCATTGTGCATGGTACTGCTGTGAGCATGTGAGTCATCTTTTGACGTAATGGCTCTGTGTCCTTCAGATATGTACCTATGAGTGCAAAGGCTGGATCTCATATGTATTACATCTTTGTTTCATGAGGAGGTGCCATGTGGCTTTTCATTAATACCAAGAATTCATGTGTATAAGTTCTGTTACTATTTATCAGTAAAAATGTATTTAACTAAAAGTACTGTAAATCTGGCCATGAGCCCATGGTTGAAGAATTCACAGGCCTCATGTGTGAAATTACTATAATTATTATGTGAAATAGAGTATCAAGTTGTGTGCAAATTCCTATGCTAATACCATAAATTAACACAACTCTCAGACCTCAGCAGATAAGTTTCTTGTATAGTGTAGGGTGGTTAACCAAGAAACTTACAATTGGTCAAAATGCAGAGAATGCATACCAGAAGAGTGCTGAGCCACAAATGGGACATCTGATTCACCCACTTTCACTGTGATTAGTAAACACTGAAAAAGAGGAGCAGAAAGATTGTAAGAGCCAGTGGTCAGGGAGGACCAGAGTGAAAAGTGTCTTCTGGACATGTCTAGACTGCTGTACTAATGAACTCACACCATCTGTAGCTGCCTGTATAAGACCTGTACAAAATCAAGCCAGTCAATACTCCAGCATCATGGGTTGAGGGGCTCACATTCCCTAATTACTAGCTAAGGAGCTATGGAGAGTTGATGGCTGCTACCAAAGAAAATCAGTGTTCTTTAAGGGGGGTGTGTTTCCTGATAGCTCTACTATGCTCAATGGGTGGTTTATACCCAGCAGTATTTGGGCAGTTCCAATCATAGTCAATGGGTTCTTTTTTCATTTTATTTTAAATGAAGACACAAAGCTGATGGTAGGTACCTGATGAATGACCTTGAAGGAGTTAGGGGAAGGAGTGTAGGTAATTATAATAATACTTTCTATGAAAGACTTGACAAATTAGTAAAAGTATTTTGTTAAAATTCAATTTAATTGAACAGAAAGCTGAAATTCAGACATGCTTAGATGTGCTACTGCTGTTCAGTGCACATGTGCCTGTGGCTGTCTCTGTATCCATAGATTCTACATGTGAACTGAAGCCTAAGAATATGGAGGATGACTGGAGCCACTAGGACAGGTTGTGGTAGAAGCTGTCTGGAATACAGCTAGTCCAAATGAGGCCCCAGTGAGCAGGAAGCCTTCTTCTAAACCTCATTTCCCTTTCCATTCCAGCTGCTTCTGCTCTCTGCAGGTCAGATACCAAGACTGCTCTGAAAATTGCCCAGTTTGTGAGCAGATCATTGTGCAGATTCTGTAAAATTTAAGGTGTTGGTTCTTTAAAAACTGTTATGATACTATCTTTCTGATCTAGACTGTGAAGGCCTCCTGTATTATATGGTCATCTTGTCATTGGTCCTAGTGGGTCCTGAGCCCCTGTACTGGCTACTGTGTAAAGTATCGATCTAGGATATGAGAATTCTGGCCATTCATATGGGTTGCACTCTTCTCTCGGGCACAGATTCCCCAACATTTGACTATTATCATCAGCCAGCTGTTTATTCCCTCAACAATTTTTGCTTGGTATTTGGAGAATTTGTCTAGTCTAATGAAATTTCTGTGGGCTGATGATCAACCTCTATTTCCAGGGAGCAATTCTGTAGGAGGATTCTAAAACCAGCCCTGATCTCCTTTGTACTTTCCTCGGTTGATATGAGACAAAGCCAGGCAAAGTTGAGAAGGATTGGAGTGTGTTGTATGTCATTTCTTCTTTTTGTCTCCTACAGTGTGGGAGCTGATGGCTACTGCAGCTTTCTTCTCTGTGAAATGAGTCTACCCATCTTTGTCCTCCACCTGCAGAGGTGCAAAATACTCTATTATTAACAACTTGAGGTTTGCTGGAAAGATTAACCATACAGAAGAGTAAATGCTCCCCTCCTGGCTCAGAAACAACGATCCTCTGCTGTTTGAAAACTGGTGGCCCCAAATTCACATGCTGTAATATTATAACTCTAGAGATAATGAAGTGGGTTCCTTTTGGGTTGGGAGTAAATGCATCATGAAGGTGGCAACCTTGGGGACAGGATTAATGATCTGAGAAAGGGGAACCTTTGGGAAGGTCCCATTAGAAAGTGAAGTAGCCCTCAGCAGACATGGGAATTGCTATAAAACAACTGTTGCTTATGACAATCCGCTCACCTGTTATAGCAGCAATCATGAGCTCAGATAGTCCCAGAAAGGGGATTCACTGGACACACTTGACGAAGTCCAGGGTAGGAGCACTGAAGGAAAGCACCATCGCAGCAGCTGACAAACCAAACTGCAGCAGGCCTGTGTGCTTGCACAGTTACCTTGGGGCTCAGGGTGACTGTCTGTATGCTTGCTTCTGTCCCTTTCTTGAACAACTAAACCTCAAATTCAGGTGGTAAACTTCATGTTTCTGAAGTATCTAATATATCCATATGTATGCTTCAGTGTGTGATCTCTGACCTCCATATATCTACAATTATACAGATGTTGGTGATTTGATCACCTAGGTATTAAGCAGTTAGAACATTTGGCAGATGGTCATGCTCTCATTCTCATGGAGGACTGGTGCCATTATAGTAAGGGCCTCTTGGAAAGAATTTGCTCCCTTTCTGCCATTTAACACCGTGATGTTTACTACACACTTCTGTTATACAAGTCACCATGTGAGAGCAACAGCAAGGATTCCAGATTCCAGATTCTGACATCTAGCTCTCTTTCGATCTTCAGAACTGAAAAAGTACATTTCTTTCTTTCTTTCTTTCTTTCTTTCTTTCTTTCTTTCTTTCTTTCTTTCTTTCTTTCTTTCTTTTCCATCTCCTCCAACTCTTCCTCTACTCCTCCTCCTTTTCCCCTTTCTCCTCCAACTTCTGGTAATAGCTTAGTCTATGACACTTTGTTGAAACACATGCTCAATTATATATAATCTCATAACTTTATTCTGAATTTTTGACTTAGAATAGCAGGCAGAAAATAGTTATTGCCTTCATCTCCAATTGTTCCTAAGTTGAAAATCTCTCATTTTCCTAGTTAGTCTGGTATTTTGATACATTACCTACTTATAATTTTAGTAATATAGCTAGGGACTTTAAAAGATTATTTGTTACAGATTATTGCTTTAAATCTTGATGGCTCACCAGAAAGTGCTGATAATATCCTATTGCTAACAACACTACATGTTTTGGTAACAGGACTTGGAGAAATCAAAATGGTCTGAACAGATAAATTCTCCATGCTAACTGGCTTTCATGGTGCAGAAATATTCTATGTAGGTTGCTGGAGGAGCCACCAACAGTTTTATCAAGATATGTACCCATGAGCTACAAATGACAACTGTTGTGGGAAGATATATCTATGGATGTAATAGTGTCATGAAGGTAATGTGAGTGACTGTCTTGGTTACTGTGTTATTGCTGTGAAGAGACACCATGGCCAAGTAAAATGATTAAAGAAAGAGATTATGAGGTCTTGTGGATTCAGACAGTGAGTCCATAGCCATCCTGGCAGGAATCAAGGCAACATTCTAGCAGTCATGGTGCCAGAGCAATAGTTCAGGCCTCAAGACAACAAGCAAAAGGCAGAGGGAAAACTCAAAGTTCACCTGCAGTGACACACCTCTTCCTTCTACGACACACCTCCTGGTACTTCCTAAACCATTGTAGCAACTAAAACCTGAATATTTATTCATATGAGTCTATGGGCCCATATTTATTGAAATCTCCACAGGGCCTTTCTTACTGGAATTAAGATCCAATCCACAGGAGGAAAAGCATGTTCCATGGTGTAAATCTGAAGAAGAAATTGCGGCTATCAAACTCACAGACCCTCAGGGCAAACCTGCCACAATTCCTATGTTAAGCATCATATCAGACTGTTCTCTGAATTTACAAGTCTACACTCATAGGTTAGTAAGCTCTCAGACAGCATCAGAGAGATTTCTCTTTTTTTCTTTCTTTCTTTATTAATTAACTTATTTTTTACACTCCATATTTTATACCCACATCCACCCTCTGACTCTTCTACATTCCATACCTCCTCCCCACCCACCTGCCTCTACATGGATGTCCTCCCCACCCCCCATCGACCTCTAAACTCCTTGGGGCCTCCAGTCTCTTGAGGATTAGGTGCATCATCTCTGAATGAACACAGACCCAGCAGTCCTCTACTGTATGTGTGTTGGGGGCCTCATATCAGCTGGTGTATGCTTAATGTAGGGAGTAGTATTGAACACTGGAAATTGTCAACATTCAGAGACCAAGTGTCTGGGGAGTTCTCAGGAATATAATGAGAGATTTATATTGGATATTTCTCTGAGTCTAGGAGACCATTCTGAAAGATGAGATGGAAAGATTTTGAAATCCAGTGGTCAGGGAGAACAGGTATAAAACAGTGACTCAGAGATGGCAGTACAGCTACTTTAGGAACACTGCGATCAAGCAGTCAATATTCTAGCATGGAAGAAAAAGTAGATCACTAACTTCAACCCCTGACTGAAAAGCAGCTGACAGATGATGGCTTCTAGAGAAGAAAGAGTGAGACTTTTTCAGAGTCTCAATGCCAATTAGGCTGAAAAAAATTTGTGGATGATCCCATACCAATAACCTGCTAGGTCATTTTAAAACAAGAAGATACCAGTTTGTGGCAGTTGAGTGTGAGGTCAGACAGGACTTGGAGGAAATGAAGGAGAATATGATAAAAGTACAATGAATTCATGTATACAAGTCTCAAAGAATTAATTAAAATGTATTATTTAAAAGTTCACTGTTTAATGCTGTTAAAATTATTATGAAAACTCTTATCTTTTAAAGGAAAAGTCACTGTCACTGCAGTTTACCTCTATGTCCATTGGACTATAATACACAATGACAGGAGGGATCAGTTCTTTCCCTTATGGTTTTCAACCATTGTCTTTTTTCTTCAGAAAATATGAAATACTGCTTTGTGATACTTAATGAGGCTTCCAACAAATGCTTTCATCATCTTAGGGAAATGGGTAATCTTCATTACCACGTAATTTTCTTTCTATTTAGGGAGTAAATACCTTGACTTTGAAGTACCTTGTATCCTGAATAAAATGTGGGGAAAAAAAGCAAAGTCATGTTACTCAGTTTCTTAATTTTAAGAAGATTCCTTATTGTTTCCTTGTATCCTGTAGGTCTTACAGGACAGAGCATTATGTTCCAACAAAGCCACACCTCCTTATAGTACCATCCCTTATGACCCAGACATTCAAACTTGTGAGTATATGAATGTCATTCCTATTTAAACACCACAGTCATTTTGTTGATAATTTTTTTGGGGGGTTCAGTAGTGTTTGGTCTTTAGGATACCTTGCTCTGATTCTTGGTTACCCAAGCTGTGTTAGTTATAGATTCTGTTTCTAGGAGTCTCCTGGGACCATTTGCTTAGAAATGCTTTTACTCTGAGATAGTGCCTGTCTTTGTTATTGAAGTGTGTTTCTTGTATGCAGCAAAATTCTGGATATTGTTTGCATATCTAGTCTGTTAGCTTATGTCTTTTTATTGGTGAGTTGAGTCCATTAATATTGAGAGATATTAAAGATAGATGAATGTTTGTTTTTGTAGGTGGCTTTATGTGCTTGTGGTTCTCTCCTTTTTTGCTTTGTTGTATTGTGAGATGCTTAATATCTTGTCTTTTCTTTGGTGTAGGTACCTATTTTTGTACCTAGTTTTCCTTCTAGGATCCTCTGTAGAGCTGGATTGGTAGATCACACATTGAATTTGGTTTTGTCTTGGAATATTTTAGTTTTTCCATCTCTGTTAATTGAGAGTTTTGGTGGATATAATAGCCTAGGCTGGCATTTGTGTTCTCTTAGAGTTTGCATGACCGCAAACTAGGCTCTTCTGGTTTTATAATTTGTGTTGAAAAGTCTGTTGTAATTCATATAGGTCCACCTTTGTATGTTACTTAGCCCTTTTCCCTTACTGCTTTTTAATATTCCTTCTTTGTTCTGTGCATTTCATGTTTTGATTATGTGATAGGAGGATTTTCTTTTCTGGTCCCATCTATTTGGTGTTGTATAGGCTTCTTGTACTTTTATGGCCATCTCTTTCTTTAGGTTGCAGGCGTTTTTTGCTCTGGTTTTGTTGAAGACATTTTCATATACTCTGAGCTGGAAATCTTTGTTCTCCTCTATTTCAAATCTTAGATTTGGTCTTTTCAATATGTCCTGAATTTCCTGTATGTTTTGGGTTAAGAGATTTTTATGTTTTGAATTTTCTTTGACAGTTGTGTCAATTTCTTCTACTGTATCTTCTATACCTAAGATTCTCCCTTCTATCTCTTGAATTCTGTTGGTGATACTTACACATCTGTAATTCCTGGCCTCTTTCCTAGGTTTTCCATTTTCAGATTTGCCTCTATTTGTGTTTTCTTTTTCCATTTGTTTCTACTTCTACTTTAGGTCTTAGACTCCTTCAATTCCTTCACCTGTTTGATTGTGTTTTCCTGTATTTCTTTAAGGGATTTATTTATTTCCTGACTAAGGGCTTCTACCTATTTACCAATGTTTTCCTGTATTTCTTTCAGTGACTTATTTATATCCTCTTTAAAGGACTGTATTATCTTCATGAGATAGGATTTTAGGTCAAGTTCCTGATCTTCAAGTATTCAGGGCTTGCCCTGTTGGGAGAACTGGGTTCTGTTGATGCCCACGTATATTGGCTTCTGTTGCTTATGGTCTTGTGCTTGCATCTTGCCATCTGCTTATCCCTTAGGTTTGCTGGTATGGTTGAATCTGTCTGGAATCTTCCTCTTTTATTTCTGGGTTACTTCAGGTCTCCTGGTAGACCTGTGGCCCTGGCTGTAGCAGACCACATGTGGGGGACTTACACCTGGGGGCTCTTCAGAGTGTCAGAGAAGCTGCTGTTGCCTGTGTGATCCAGTAGACCTTCTGAGAGGCCTTCAGAGGAGCAGTCAAGCTGTTGTCCTGTGTGAAAATTTTCTCCAGGAGGGCCTATGGTTGTAGTTTCTGTTTCCTTGTGTGCAGCAGAACTCCAGGGAGACTTTCAGTCTGTTTTCTCAGTTGCTCTGCATTCCACAGAGCCCCCAGGAGGTCTTCAGACTATAGTTTCTGTTGCACAGTTGCCCGGTGTACAGAGGAGCTCCTGGGATGCCTTCAAGCTGTGGTGTCTTCAGTGGAGCAGACAAGCTGATGATCAGCTGCTCAGTTTTTCTATGTGTAGCAGATCTCCTTGTATGACTTTAGGCTGTGGTATCAGTTGCCCTGAGGGCAGTGTATCTTCTGGGATGGCTCAGGATAGGGTATCTTCAGGGGAGAAGACTACCTAGCAGCCAGTCCCAGCAGAAAGGCCTGGGAAGAAGGGCACTTTTGATTTTCTTTATTGATTATATTTCCACTTTGTAAGCTTCATTTCATTTCACTATTTGTATATTCATAGATTTCTTTAATGCATTCATTCATATCCTCTTTAAGAATCTCTGACATATTCATAAGGACTATTTTAAATTCCTTGTTTTGTGCTTCACCTATGTTGCAATTCTCAAGTCATTCTGTGGTAGAGTTGCTGGGCTTTGGTAAAGACATATTATCCTGGATGTTATCAACTTTTCTTTTAGACTGGTATCAATGCATCATGATTTAGGAATCTAATAATTCTAGGTGCTGATGTCTAGTCTAATGTTTGTTGAGTGAGAGTTATGTTCGTTGGTTTTTGTGGCCATCTCTGGTTCTTAGGGGAGAGTAGTGGCTGTGGGTTGCCTGGTAAGAAATGCTTCTGATTACATATCCCAGGTGCTGTGAGTCACAGCAACAGTCACTCCAATTGATTCTTGGATGCTTTCCTTGTCCCAGGTCTCAGTGATGTACTAGAGGTACTTTCCACCGCCCCACACCTGTCAGCTGCAGATTTGCATTCATTCTCATGGTCATCTGGCCATCTCTCTTGTCCTTTCCCACACTTGATCCTAAACCCCCATTTTCTCTCCCCCACCCAGTTTTCTCCTACAACTATTTTATTCCCCCTTTTGAGTGAGATTCAAGGGTCCTTGTTTGGGCCTTTTTCCATTTTAGTTTCTTTGGGTCTGTGAAGTGTAACATGAGTAGCCAATATGTTATACTAATATGCAATGATAAGCAAGTACATATCATGCATATACTTTTGGGACTGAGTTACCTCACTTGGGAAGATAGTCTCATGTTCCATCCATTTGCCTGCAAAATCTATCATGTCTTTGCTTTTAATAGTTTTGAATAGTATTCTATTATATAGATATACCATATTTTCTTTATCCTTTCTTCAGTTGGGAGACATATAGGTTGTTTCCAGTTTCTGAGTATTATGAATAAAACTGCTATGAACATAGTTGAGAAAATGTCTTTGTGGGATATTGGAGCATGTTGTGTATATATGCCCAGGAGTGGCATAGCTGTGTCTCAAGGTAGAACTAGTCTCAGTTTTTGGAGAAAATCCCAAAATTGATTTCCACAGAGGTTGTACATGTTTGTACTCCCACTAGAAATGGAGGACTATTTCTCTTTCTTCTCGTCTATGCCAGCATGTGCTATCACTTGAATTTTTGATCTTTGCCATTCTGACAAGTGTAAGATGGCATCTCAGAGTTGTCTTGAGTTGCATTTCCTTAATGACTAAAAACTTCAGACGTTTCTTTAACAGATTCTCACCCCATCAAGATTGCTCTGCTGAGAATTCTCTATTTGGGTCTGTACCCCATTTCTAAATTGGATCATTTGGGTTGTTGATGTCAAGCTTCTTGAGTTCTTTATAAATTTTGGTATTAGCCCTCTGTCAGATATAGGGTTGGTGAAGATCCTTTCCCAATCTGTAGGCTGTCATATAGACAATGTCCTTAGCCTGAAGAGGCCACCTCCTCTAGTTTGCCTGAAGCCCCAGTGGAGTGATAGGGACAGCAACCCACCCATAAATTTTTGATCCAAAATTTATTCTGTGTACAAGAAATGTAAGGTGAGGGGATGGAGCAGGGTGTGAGGGAATTGTCAACTAACACTGGCCCAAATTGAGACCCATCCAATGGGCAAGCACCATTCTTGACACTATTAATGATATTCTCTTATGCTTCTAGACAGGAGTCTAGCATGCCTGTCCTCTGAGAAGTTGCATCAAGCAGCTGACTCAGATAAATGCAGATCCACAGCCAAACATTGGATGGAGCTCTGGGACTCTTGTGGAATAGTTGGGGAAGGATTTCGGGCCACAAAGAAGATAGAAACACCATTAATTAACCTGGACCCTTGGAGCTCTCAAAGACTGAACCACCAACCAAAGAGCACACACAAGTTGGACCCCTAACCCCCATACACACATATATGTAGCAGATCTGAGCTTGGTTTTCATATTGGTCCTGAACAACTAGAATGGGGGTTATCCAAAAAGCTGTTGCTTGTCTGGCTTCAGTGGTAGAGAATGTGCCTAGCTCCACAGAGACTGGATGTGCCAGAGTCGGGGATACCTGAAGGGGATCCAACATTATTGAGGAGAAGGGGAGGTATGGATGATAGGAAGAACTGTAGGAAGGCGTGATCTGGAGGAGGTCCAGTAAGCACGATGTAAAGTGAATAAAAAAAAATTCAAATGACAAAGAAAAAGAGAAATAAAGAAAGGAAAAAAATGCTTCTGAGATCCTGATAGGGATAGCCACTGAGGGTTCCAGGTAGAATGAATTTGTGGATATTAGGAGCTGATACCTAGCAATGTAAATGAGCTAGAGATGAGGGGAAGGCACTGATGAAGTCTATAGGAGAGAGGAAATCAGGTTGTGCTACCAGATTCTGCTTATTCCCCTAGGAATGGAGACAGAGAGGAAGGAAAGGCCACAACAAGTTGCTCCAGATCTGGGATGTGACTAAGGCATTGGCTTTGGAGGAGAAGAGAGAGACAGTAAAGATCTGAAGTTTGCCAACATGCTTCCCTGGCTTGCATGGCCAGCAGGTTTCCAGAGAAGGCCTGCAGAAGTTGGTGGCTGAGACAAAGGGATGGTGTTGTGAGACATGCTATAGGAGATTTGAGTGGCCTTTGGAAGATGGAGTCAGAGAAGAATGGGAGGCCATACCAGATGGTCTGCTACAGAGCTGGGAATGTCATTTGGGGTTGGATATGGAGGATAGGAGGTAGAGTAAAGGTCTGAAGGTCACCTACCTGCTTCTCGTTCATTCTGTTTTAATAAAATACTATTATATAATAATAATATACTATAATTTCTTTAAACATGTATATGTTTTTAAAAGTTATTTTATTTCCTATTTGTGTATTTTGTCTGCATGTATTTCCATATACTATATGCATGTCTGTGCCCATAAAGGCCAGAAGAAAGAGAACTGAGTTCCCTGGAACTGGAGTGTCAGATGGTTGTGAACAGTCATGTTAATGCTAGGACTAAAACCCAAATCCTCTGGAAGGGCAGTCTCCCCCACCCTCCAAAAAATTAACAATTTCTCCACACTAGCCTGAGTATCATGCTTTCTAACTAATGGCTCTTTAATTATCTTTACCTTTTGACATAATACATACACATACATAATACACACACACACCCACACACCCACACATATACACACGCACATATACATATATATGTATATGGTGTGATTATATCCCAATTCTTTATCTTATTGAAGTCATTATAATTCTATGATTTTTATATCATTTGAATGTTACAATGACCCACAAAACCCATTCACATTTAGGCTTTATAAAAACATATCTTAATGCTATATGTTGCTACAACAAATTTTGGGTATAAAAGGAGAGCTATGTTCCTGATCAATGGGATGATTGTTTCTTAGGTACTGAAAAAAATATTAAAAAATAAAAAATGAAGAATATAAGATAATTGAAGTTTTAGAAATTAAATAAGGGTAAGATCTGTATATTATAGCTTAAGACTAAGCTACCAACAAAATAAGAAAATAAAGTGATTTATGCTAATGATAGGCTAGGTTAAAATGATATGTTAATTAAGATTATGCGGACTTTCTTTTAAAGTGTGTGCTCTTGGGATGGTGCAGTTTCTCTATGTATAAAATCACTTGCTATGAAGCCAAATATGTTGAGTTTAATGCTGAGAACACACATAAACATGCATGAAGTTTTTACTCTGCAAAGTTGCCTTCTATCCTTCACCTGTGTGCCACAGCATTTACTTATCCCAATTTACACATGTAATAAGTTAAAAATTAATGAAATGAGGATTCTTATCCCAAATTCACAGATAAAACTGTTCATTCTATTAAGAAGAATCTGTAATGTTGACGTGGCTGTTGGGGATCATTCCCCCATAAGCTGGCACTTCTAACTGCAATTTGTCATTCTTTTCTCTTTTGAAATGTTTAGGTATATTTTTCTTTGACTTCAGAGTACAGCCCTATTATTTGCTTTTCTGGATAATGCATATTGCAGGAGGCAGGTTTCAAAGCCAGGAACATAAAATAGACAGTTCCAGTAGACTTTACCTCCCTTTATCTCTACAGAGACAGAAGCAAATAAATACAGGGAAAGTGACCTGCTGTAAAGAAGATAAAGCAAACACACACACACACACACACACACACACACACACACACACTCTATCTATCTATCTATCTATCTATCTATCTATCTATCTCTGGTAATACTAAGTCATTAGAAATACTGAACATTCTCAAAAACTTATTTGCAGAGTTTAATTATTTCTCATGGTTCTCATACAGATTTTTAGTTTTAGGAGGATATTTTGAATTCATTAAAAATTTTAATATTTCAATGTTTTACTGATGTCATAATCCTTCATTTCTAAGGCTAATTATGTGCATTATTAAAGTTCATCTAGACCTGGTAGTGTGGGCATAAAGACCAACAATTAACAAATGGGAACTCTCATAAAACTAAGAAAGCTTCTGTACAGTAAAGGATAATATCATTTTAATAAAGGGACACCTTCAAAATGTAAAAAAGGAACAAAAAACAAAAAAAAAATTACCAGTTACTGTATGACAAAAGATTACTATCTAGAATACACAAAGAACTAAAAATACCTGAACATCAAGATCATAAACAATAAAAAAATCAAGGTGCAGAACTAATTAAAGATAAAATACAAACTGCAGAGAAACATTTAAAACATATTCAACATCTGTAGACATCAGGGAATTCAAAATTAAAACTCTTTTGAGTGTTTGTCTTACCTCAATGAGAAAGGTCTCAATTAATAAAACCAAATGAAAGTGGGTGATAGTAAAGATACAGGAAAAGGAGAACACTTATGCAGCCTCTATGGAAATCAGCATGATATTCTTCAAAATGCTGACAATAGAGTTACCGCAACATCCAGCTGTACTACTCATGGGCTCTATGTCTTACTACAGAGATACTTGTTCATCCACATTCATTTCTGTGCTACTCATAATAGCTAGAAACTGGAAACAGTCTAAATGACCATCAATGGATAGTGAATGGATAATGAAAATTGTTATTTAGCTATCACAAAAGATAAAATTATAAATTATCAGAGAAACGAATAGAGCAAGGAAAAAATCACCCCACATGAGGGAACCTAGACCAAAAATAACAATCATTTCCTATTTTTCTTACATATGGAGCTCTGATTTTACGTTTAAATGTGTGTGTGTGGGGGGGGGGGGTTTCACTTAGAATATCCACAAAGGTTAGGTAGCTAGTAATAGAACAAGGCATTGAGCAGGAGAGAATTTCTTCCAAGAAAGAAAATATAGAATTTGTGTTATGGGCTATTATGATAATGGGCCATTACATCAGGGAGTATTTAGGAGGATGAAGAATTGGAGGGCAAGGTAGAAAAGAGAATATGAGAAAGGACATCTAACACCAAAGGCCTTTAGAAAAAGCCACATGGCAACCTGCCAGGGTGGATGTATCTTAAAATATATACATAAACACAATGCATTTAAATTGAATCACCATACAATATAGGAGGCAAAGCTCTAACTAAATATCATATGCTACTAAA
>JADRCD010195286.1:0-16857 GCA_019843815.1 Montemys delectorum | reverse complement strand
GATGTGGGGGATGCTGGGTGTGGGGGATGCTGGGATGTGGGGGATGCTGGGATGTGGGGGATGCTGGGTGTGGGGGATGCTGGGATGTGGGGGATGCTGGGATGTGGGGGGATGCTGGGGTGTGGGGGATGCTGGGATGTGGGGGGATGCTGGGATGTGGGGGATGCTGGGATGTGGGGGATGCTGGGATGTAGGGGATGGATCCAGCATGATTGCACAGCTGTGTGAAGAAGGATGAGTGGGGTCCCAAGGTACCTTGTCACACAGCTTCAATGAAGCTGGTGTCAGCAAGGAAGCTGGAATTCAGCCTAGCCTAGCATGGCCTCTCTCCACAGAGGAGATGGGGTTTGGACAGAGTCCTGTGTGGCCATGGACCTCCCTTGCTCTGATGAGGACTATGAGAAACCTGTCCCGGGATGAGAGAGGACCAGGGAGCACAATGAGAGACTGGGCTGCTGGGAAAGTGTAGTAAAGTATCATCTACATTGACAGTTCTCAACCTTCCTAATGCTGCGGCGACCCTTTAATATAGTTCCTCCTGTTGTGCTTCTCCCCCAACCATAAAATTATTTTTCTTGTTACTTCAGGACTGCAGTTTTGCTACTTTTAGGAATCGTAATGTAAATATATGATATCCAAGATACCCATATGTGGCCCCAAGGGTTTGCGACCCACAGGTTGAGAATGGCTGGAGTAGAGGACCAGGAAGTCACAGCAACAGGCACAAATTACATGCGTAGCCTCCAGCGCAGACAGGAGTTGTCCTCACCTGACTCCCCAGCTTATCGCAGGAGGAACCTGGGAATCTCGTGCTGGGTTTGATTACCAGGCTCCTAAGTGATACGAGAGATTTTGTCCCAATAGCCCTTGTTGGTGTATCTTCAATGATTCATGACACTTGGTGTCTTGACCGTGTCCAGAGTCCTCTGACATGGGCCAAGGTTTATCAGCTGGATGGTCAAGCCACCCTAGCTGAGTGACACCGAGCTAACCCTCAGTTGCTCCTGCTGCCCCGGCTTGGTGGGAATGGGAAGATAGGCAGACAAAAGAACTGCTTGAGAGTAAGAGCTGAGGTCAAGTAGGCAAGCCCTCTGTGGCAGCCGGACACATGGGAATGGGTAGCCTGGCTGAGAATAAGTATTGCTCATCAGAGCCAGCCTTGTCATCCTTAAGGGCCACCCGCCCACTCTCCTGGAGCCTGATAATAGTCCAAGCAACAGGGGCCATCCAGGTACTAAGACGAGGATGGCTAGTGTCCCCACCAGGGACCCAGTGTCCATCTAGGTGTCCTCATGGGAGCCCCATGAAGCAGAATGGGAGGCTGGACCCCAAGGGGCACTAGGCAGGTCATGGCTAAGCTTAGAGATACCTGTATGTCAAACTCTCTGCCCCACCCCACCCCCAGCTGCTCTTCAGAGATCAATTAGAGGGATCTGACCCTTACCCATAACAGGTAGATAGACCTGCCGAGTGTGTCAGGAACCTAGAGCCTGCCGGGCACAAGGAAGATGCTAGAAGCCTGACTGTGTGCCCTCCTCCAGGCCCATGATGGCAATCTCATTGGCCGTGACAGTACAGGTAATAGATGTTGTGATAAGGAGTAGTAGGGACATGGGGGGAAGGGAACCACTGGGCTAGGACCATGTCTGGATGGAGAAGCTGCAGGAAGAAGGGATAACTGGCCCACTTTCCAGGTCAGAGTCCACCCAAGAAAGGAGGGTCAGGAGGGGTGCCAAGCTCCTTAATCAGGAGAAGCACCTGGAAAGGTCTAAGCCCCAAAAGCAGGGGTGGGGCTGGAAAGACCAGCAAGGGTTTTGGGTGACGGACTCGACAAGATATTCAGAACTGTATCCCAAGGTGTGTGGGCCCTTGGGTTGTGTTGGGTTGATGAGGGACATAACCGTATGCAGCTTAGAGAGAGGATGCTCCTGTGCTCAGCAGGAGCACATTGAAGGGAAGTAGCTGATGAGTGCTGTTTAAATGCCCAGGGCCAAGAAATATATATATTAGTGTGTGTGTGTGTGTGTGTGTGTGTGTGTTCCCGTGTACACATGCCATTTAGAGGTGGCCATAGGTGAGTTTTGGTGACCATAAAGATGAATTTTAGAAAAGTATGCGGTGTCATCTTGGACACCCTACACTTCAGAGTCATACAGTGTGTGGTTGTGCCCTGCCCAGGAGGAGGAAGGAACAGGTAGAGCACCTGCCAGGGGAGGGAGGTGCCTTACCGCAAGATGAATTTCAGAAATGGGTGGATGAGTGTATTTTCGCTTTCATATATAAATCCTTTATCCGTAAATGTAATGTGTGTCTTATCCCAGCGAATGCTTATGGGTGGTTCATGCGAATGCTGAAGTTTCATTCAGGAAAGAAGCAAGTTCATGACCATGTTAGAAGAAAGAAGAGGGCAAGAGAGAGTAACGGCTAGATCAGAAGAGGAGGGCCAGAAACAAAGCCAGACGCTGGTGTGAAGATGGTTTGTGAGAAAAGCCACATTTAATAGTAAGAAGAAAGCCAGGTAGAAGTGGTACACACCTTCAATCCCAGCTCTCAAGCAGTCAGATCTCAGAGTTTGAGGCCAGCCTGGTCTACAGAGTCTGTTTCAGGATAGCCAGGGCTACACGAAGAAACCCTGTCTGGAAAGACAGAACGAAACAAAGAGAAAATAGTAGAAAGGGGAGGGTGGATTGTTCTGGAATGGGACAGGGCCTGGGGGAAATGGCAAATGGAAGGTTTGATTCTATGTATGGTGTGTGTGTGTGTGTGTGTGTGTGTGTGTGTGTACACATACACGCACATGCTCGCATACCAGCCATGATGCATTCATATGGAGGTCAGAGGACAACTTTACAGAATCCACTCTCCCCTTCCACCTTTACACGAGTTCCAGGGATCAAGTTCAGGCCATTCATTGCTTGCATCGAGGGCTTTACCCACTGAGCCACCTCCCTAGCCGTCCATTCTTTCTTGATCGTGAATCTGTCCACCCATTCTATCAAGACAGATTGTCAATGAATAAGATACTCAGGTGTAGTCTGGGAGTGGTGGTGTGCACCTATAATGTCAGCACTTGGGAGATGTGGAGGCAGGAGGGTCAGGAGTTCAAAGCCAGCCCCACCTATATAGTTGGTTCCAGGAAACTTGAGTTACATGAGACCCTGTCTCCAAAAACCAAACCAAAACAAAAATAAAGAATAGCAGTGGAAGACTAAGATGTCAAACACGAAGCCATAGACAGTAGGAGCATAATATGAGCAAGTGTTCATAACTCCCAGAGAGGAGACCCCTTTGAGCATGGCAGAAAACCCAAAAGCCACAGGGAACATTTGTCTGTATAAACATAACCACCCTAGGTGAGTGAAAATACACTATGAACCCTTCAAAGACAAAAGGTGACTTAGCCTTAGACAGTTGGCTGGCCTCTGCAAGGAGCTGTTCTTAACAGACAGCATTAATCAAACTGGATCAGAAAGGATAACCTAATGGAGAAAAGAATAGGAACAAGCCAGACGTGGCCTACCATCCCACTACTCAGGAGGCCGAGGCAGGGGGATCACATGAGCTCAGGACCAGCCTGAACAACATAGATCTTGTCTCGACTATATTTGCCTGTTTGTACTCTTTACATAATCCACGGTTACATAAAATAATACATAATGCTAGTATAGAATATTAAATATACACCATAATAATAGGTTGCTTCAAACAGCCAGCTCCCCAGCCTGGAATCAGCTCGACCAGTGAGCACTGGAAGAGGCCATAAGCTCAGCATAAATTGAGATGTAAATTACAGTCCAGTTACAATGCTCCCCAACTGCCTTCTCCCTAACTTCTCCAGGAAGCAGAATCCCATTTCCTTGTGGTTGATGACAGCATCCCGCCCCCATCCCCCCAGTCTTGAAAAAGCCCTGGTTAGTCCCGGACTTGGCCCTGGCTTAGAAAGATGCACCCTGCTTACCGGAGCAGGCACTGTAATTAGTGGACCTTGTGATTATCTTAGCCACGTTGGAACCCTTCTCTCCTGACCTCTTCCTCGGGCCTCCTCCGTGTCCAGAGCAGTTACAGAGAGTTTACATTGGGAGGTTTCAGAGATTACATTGCAATGGTTTCCGGGTTTCTCCTTAGGCCTATTCTTAGCACCACTTATCCTTGAGAGAGCAGAGAGGCCAGAGCCCTCTGACATATGAGTGGTGTCTCTGCTCTCTTGCCTTTGGACACTTGCCACAAGTCCATCCTGAGCCTGCAGCTAGTTTCCCTGTGGACCGGCACGCTACCCAGACATGGCGAAAGAAAGGTCCTACTACGCCACCTGGCCCGAGGGTGACATGGTTTCTGTGCCAAGGCCTCTGGATACTTCCATCCACAGATCCAGAAAGGATCCAGCGAGCCTGGAAATATTTCAGGGTCACAGCATGTGCATCAAGAGAAATTGTCTCCTGAATGGGATCTGGTTCCGGACCTTGATTAAGACGTCCATGGATCCCAAGATGCCCTGGGGAAGTGGCTCGATGCGTAAAAGCAAACAGTGAGTTCAGGTCTCCAGCATTCACATGTAAAGCCAGGCCCTGTGGCATGAGTATGTGATCACAGCACCAGAGATGGAGACAGGAAGATCCCCGGAACTCACCAGCTAGTCCAGCCAAATCAGTGAGCTATGGGTTCGGGAAAGAGACACTCTGTCCTTACAACATTTAAGGAGAACAGTAGAATAAGCACTTGGTATTGGACTCTAGCCTCTAGACTCATACCTACATATCCATGGGCACATACACATGAACATGTATACACATGTATACAGTAAAACAAGCAATCTGGCTGGCTTCTGGTTCCCCTCCTCCCCTGGTCATCTTAACTCAACACACGTCCAATGGTGGAGCTTCTATTTCCAGAGGCATTATACGCATAATTGATGGTTGTTCCATGACCCAGTGAGATTACATAGTTATTCCTATTCTAGGGATGGGGAAGCTGAGTTGTGGGGAGTTTGGACGATGGCTTAGTGTCCCACCGTTGTTGATGAAGCAGGATTAGAACTCAGCATGCCAGAGCCAACAGTCTATACTGCCATGTAAACTGAGGATATCCCGTGATGAGAGCTGATATGTCCTTCAGGAAAAGCAGGTGAGCCACTCCTCCTGGGCAAACGGCAGGAGCAGAGAGGAGACAGAAAGGGAGGTAACCAGGTCTGTACAGTGGAGGATGGCTTTGTCTTTTAAAAAATTGTGAAGGTGTAAGATTTGTAGAATTGAAGTAGTGCATACTTTAATTCCAGTACTTAGGAGGCTGAGGCAGGTGGATTTTTGTGAGTCTGGGGCTAGCCTGGCCTACATAGTGAGTTCCAGGACAGTCAGAGTTACAGAGTGAGACCCTGTCTAGAAAAAACAAACAAAAACAAAAAACAAAAAAACAAGTTTTTATTACATGGTGTGTGTGTGTGTGTGTGTGTGTGTGTGTGTGTGTGTGTGTGTGTGTGAGAGAGAGAGAGAGAGAGAGAGAGAGAGAGAGAGAGAGAGAGAGATATGACAATTTGCAGGGGCTAGTTTTCTCCTCCCGGTGTGTGGGGTCCCAGGGATCAAACTGAAGCCATCAAGCTTGGGGGCAAGTGTTTTTACCTGCTGAGCCATCTTGCTGGAGCCTTGAATGGTATGAGTGTCAGGGAACTCTTGCTGGAATCCTGAGGAGAGAGAAATGATCCTCTCTGTTCCCCTTGACCTTCAGGTTAGCCTCATAGACCTGCAGCCATGGTTTAGTGTTGCTTGGGAATCCTAACTGTTAGCCCCTGGGCTGTGACCAGGAAACATACTTCTAGTCTCCAACTGCCTCCAGTCTGCAGTCTCATGAAATGAACCTGGATGTCTCTCCTCCCCAAGAGACACGGGGATCCAGAGAATGCTCAGCTGCTGGGAGAAGCTTAAGGAGCAGGAGCAATTTGACCTGTTCAAGCATGAAAGCAGACACGTTGAAGGTTAAGTTCTGCAGACTCTGAAGCCATCCTTAGATTAGTGGCCATGAGAAACACCTGGAAATAGAGAAGTGGACCCACTTTTGTTCCAGGACTTCTGTGCAGTTCAGAGTAAGCCGTTCGTTGTCCTGGAGCTCCCATTGGCCTGGTGTCTATTTAACATGTCAAGGCTCAGCATACCCAGGCACTGCAGAGCATCCCAGGCCACTTCTAGAAGTAGGCTCAAAGGATACAGGCTGTTTGCATCTCTCTCTCCAGCCTGGTCCTTGCCTGCAGAAGCTCTCCCACATGTTCCCCTTCTGTCCTCTCCATCCTAGCCAGCTCACAGGTGATAACACAGAGTCAGGGATGGGCTTGGCTCCACCCCTCCTCCCTCATCTTCAATGTTCTGTTCTTTTCAGGGCCAGCCTGGTACCCGAGGCTTCCCTGGATTCCCAGTAAGTGAAGAGGGGTTGGGTCAGCAGAGATAAGTAGATCCTGAGCCTGGTTGGGTTCAAATGTATCAGCAAGATGGTGATCTCTGAGGCCACATTTTCCCTCCTGATTCCTAGCCACTAAGGACCCACGCACTCTATAACCTTTCATGGGCCAGTAGCTCAGGGCTGGGCTCCTGCTGTAAGAAAGGATATCCATATAGATGGATAGTGGTGGCCAGGTAGGAGCTAAGCGAGTGAGCTTACAGCTGATACATCCCATTTGATACCAGGATGTGAATCTATGGTGGTCCTAGAAAGTAAGCTGATTGACCTCTGGTCAGGCTCTGAAGAGAGAGGCCTATCACGGAAGCAGTAGTACAGTGGCCACTGTGGCCACTGGAGTATCCTTTAACCTTTGCCAAGGGCACCTAGATTCTTAGAGGGTGGGACCAGGGAAGCAGCTGCCTCAGTGCTGACCAACATTAGCTTTCAAGAAACGCTGTGGGGCCAGGAGGTGGTGGTGCACGCCTTTAATCTCAGCACTTGGGAGGCAGAGGCAGGTGAAGCTCTGAGTTCAAGACCAGCCAGGTCTACAGAGGGAATTCTAGGACAGCCAGGGCCACACAGAGGGCCACACAGAGAAACCCTGTCTTGCAAAAACCAACAACGACAAAAAAAAAAAAAAAAAAAAAAAGAAGAAAAAGAAAAGAAAAGAAAAGAAAAAAGATAGATAGATAGATAGATAGATAGATAGATAGATAGATAGGTAGATACATACATTCATACATACATACATACATACATTGATTGATTCTGTGCCCAGGCTGCCTCCCAGGCGAGGGTCCTGGGATGCTTGGTTTCTGCATCTGACCTTTCTATTTGCAGGGTCCCATTGGTCTTGACGGCAGGCCGGTAAGTAGACTCTTGGGGTAAGTAGACCCTTGAGATGGGCTCTGTCTCACCTCGGACTAGCTCCCTCACCTGGGACTCCTGGTCCTCCTACACCCCAGGTTATTGAAAGATATTTTCCAAAGAAAGAAAACTGTCCAGGATGGCATTGCTAATGGGAAGGGGAGGAGGAACTCTTTGAATAAGACATCTCTGACCTCAGGTGGGCAATTACTATGGTCAAGTTGGGTACCGGTGTCCAGAGAAAAAGGTCATCCATAGACTTTGGTGGCTCTGAGTGGCTCAAAGGTCAGGAAGAGCAAGGAGGCAGGAGGAAGAGCAGCGAAGTGGACTGGGATGGGCTGTCTCAGTATCACCAGAGTGCCAAGGTATCCCCTATTCTCCTCAAAGTTGGGAGTCCCCTCCACAGCCGAGGCTCCACATACATACCTGGGCCCCCCTCTGGTCACTATATCCCTTTGACCTTTGGTGTCCTGGTCCAAGCATTCATACGAGTTGGAAGATGGCTGCCTCTCCAAAGCTCTTGGGAGTCCCCACAAATGTAGGCACTGGAGATGTAGTATAGGTCTCTCAGCTCTTCTTCGGATAGGGGGTGCCATCTCAAGGGAGGACCTGGTCACCTGCCCAGCAAGCCACGTGGAGCCCAGAGGCCACAGTGGTCTTCTCACCACAAGCTCTCCTGGGTATGTGGAGTGAAAGTAGCTGGAGTCGAGGGAGACACCGTCACCTCTGCTCGCCTTCGATGAAGAGCAGGTGATAACTAGTGTGGGTGGGAAAGCGAAAGGGGAAATAGTCCCACTCCTGGCTCAGCCAACCTGCAGGTTAGGGTCTGAGTAAGAGGTGACCACGTGACCACGGGAGAGAGGAGAGAAGCTAACCGCAACAATGAAGGAGGAGCATGCTGGAGCAGGCAGGGTGAGGGACTCGTATTTAAACAATGTAAGTGAAACCCTTCTTTCTTCCAGGGCCACCCCGGACCTAAAGGGGAGACGGTAAGCCCCCCTACTTCCGTTCCTTCCCCCAATAGGTAGTGGGCCAGCCTCGTCTGACTCCTACAAAGGGAGAGAGCCTGCCTGTCACAGTCAGCAGGCCCTAGATCCTCACACCATTCAGGGAAAGTGACAAGGCTTCTCTCTCTCCTGCACAGGAGACATCCAGGGTACCAGGCAAGCCTTTTCCAACATGATGATATAACACTGTCCAGGTCAGGGTGGGGTGGTGGTGTTCCTAGGAGATGGGAGCCTGTTACTTGACCACAGTGGCTTCCCCTGAGCTGTTCTAGGAATCTCCAGCCCTGCCACTTTGAGCCCGCTCAGAGTTTCCTAATTTCAAGGCAGATCCAGTTATGAGTCGGAAATGCTAGAAGGACCAACCCTTCTCTACCTCATGCCATACTAAGGCCACTCACCCAAAGGCCCAGAGACCAGCATTCAGGTGGTTCCTCGCAGGCCGGCATAAGCCTGACAGCTACCTCAGAAGCCCAGGCAAGGGTTCAAATTGACAGTGTGTTAGACTGGAAATGACTAACCTTCCGTGGCACACCCTGAGCAGTGTGTGAACCCTGCTGTTCTCTTGGCACTGGGAGGCAGAGGGGATGCCACCTCCTTCTCTTCTGGTCCAGCAAAGGCCTGCAGAGCCTTCCCTAGAGGAGCCAGCCTACACATACTTCTGCCTTGCCCTCTTACCTGCACATCAGCATGGGCCTCCTTAACCAGGGCTTTCTCCTCAAAGCTTACCAGACACTGAACCCCCACTCCTCCCTAGAACCAAAGGATACTTCCGGGGAGCTCAAAATGTGAACTAGGGGGGAATCCGTCCCAGCTTCCTGTCCGTACCACAGGCCTTACACAGTGTGTCTGCAGCACTGGCCTACCCCACTCATGCTCCCAAGCCTTTCTGGTTCAGTGGCCAGGAGAACAGAAAGCAGGCTGCGCTGGGGTTTCTGGGGACCCCAAGTGAAGGATGTAAGGTCCTTCAGAGCAAAACACCCCAACACCCAAGCCTCCCATGTAGAGGGGTCTTTGCAATGTCAATGACAGGAAGAAAATGTGAGGGGGATGGGGAGCAACTGGCCACACCCACTGAGGCTTGGTATAGACGGTCATCCCATCTTGGATGAGTTGGACATAGGCCAGCGTGAGCTGTAGGACTTTGGGATAGTTCGAGAAGCTCCTAGAAGCCCAGGATCTGCCCCCAACCCCAGGCATGTGTCTGTGATCCATCCACCCACTGACACCTGCATTTTCTTCTCCACAGGGCCTGGTGGGTCCTCGAGGACAACCGGTTTGTAGTTCCTCTTCCTTGTCCCAGCAGGGAGGTTGGGGACTATGTGGCCTGGGATTTGAGCCCTGACAGTCATTTCCTTCTCTTTGTAGGGACCTCAGGGACAAAAGGGAGAAAAGGTGAGTACCATTGAGACTTCCTATACCTACGCCCCAGGCCAAGCCTCCTGTCAGGCAGAAAAGGGTCACAGTGGCCAGAAAGGGGTCACGGTGGGTACTTGCAGACCTGAGGGTTTTGGCTTTTTTTCCCCAAAAGATGTATTTATTTTATGTATATGAGTGCTCTCTGTGTATCTGGGTGCCTGGGTGCCAGGAGAGGGCATCAGATCCCATTATAGATGGTTGTGAGGCGCCATGTGGTTGCTGGGAATTGAACTCAAGACCTCTGGAAAAGGCAGCCAGGGTTTTTAACCACTGAGCCATCTCGCCAACCCCCAGACCCGAGTTTTACAGGAACCCCAGAAGTGCCCAGTATGTAAGAGGAAAAAAACCGATGACATTCCCTCATCTGTCAGTCTGAAGACGCTCCCTCGTGCAGTTCGGTCCTCTCTACCTGCTATCCCACAGGGACCCTTCACTCTGAGATAATGGACTTATAGCCCCACTGGCCTGACTCTTTCCTAACCTCCTCCGTGATCTGTCGTTCACTTTCTGGCCAAGATTGGTAGCTTTACCCCTGGGTAGTGATGCAGGAGCCTGGGACTGTTGGCGTAGGGTTAGGTATTCCCAGAGCCCTGCTAGCCACAGCCATCATAGAGTCTATGGACCCCATCCGGGCTCCTCTCTAACCCAGGGTTGGGCTGACAACAGAGCTGGATATAATTCCTAACCCTACCATCATGAAAAGTGGCATGTAGTGGGGGTCCTATCCCTGCACACCATGGCACCTCATTTAGGCAGGCTCTAGGGGGTTCTTCCTATTACCTACTAGAGGCAAGGGAAGGGGGCGCATTTCATCTACCTCAAGAGGGCCCAAGGCAGAGCAGTGGTACCATCCAATGAGGAGATACATGGTACGTTATGGGTATACAGATCCCTCCAATAAATACCTAACACCGATCTCCTTCTCTCTCCTCCCTAGGGTCAGTGTGAAGAGTACCCACACCGGGTAAGAGATACTTCAAGCCAAGGGTGCTCTATGTAGGCTCCATCCTGAATCCCAGCCACTCGCGGGGTTGGAGGGCGGGAGAGTTGGGAGATCGGGGAGTTGGAGAGGAACCCGCAACCCTGTGTAAGGCGTAGTCTGCTCTGCCCTGCAGCTAACCATGGCTTCCATACTGTATCGGGAGGCCATTGTGTCCATTTGCAAGGAGCCGGCCTCCTATAGCCTTGTTTGTCTGCTGAACAAGGGTCCGAGAGTCTCTTGAATGTGTGTATCACTCTGCCCTCTGTTGCCTGGGGGGCATGCATGGGTCTGTGTGTTGCCTCTGTTCTGTGTGTATGGTGGGGGGTGGGGGGCGGGTCGAGGGGAAGCAGTTCTGGACAAATAGGAGGGACTTCTGAGTTAGTCGAGGTCTCAGATGCCCCAGATCTCCAGGAGGGGAGATCATCTGGCCACTGCATCCTCTGGGGGCAGTGTGCATCTTGCCTGTTAAGGACACGGGAAGCCTGTCTCAGCAGGAACATTGCAGTGGGGGTGGGGCATCTCTGGACTGAACCAGCTCCTCCCTGACCCCTCCTGACCTGACTTTTCCTTGCTTCATCGAAGCAAAGGAGACCCAAGGTGCACCTGTGCACTTGACAGCAGAGCTCTTGCTGGGGACAGAGGGAGACAGAGCCCTTTCCTGATTCCTCCCTGAAGCCTCAGTGGGACATGGTGAAACAATGGTGAAACATACTGTAGACAGTATGTTATCAGGCTCAAGCCTGAGAAGCAAGTATGAAGAAGAGCACCTTAGGTGACCTTCCATCTCTAGGGACCTCAGTGTACCAGAAACACACAATCTGGTGTCCTGGCTGCTACTACAGCTGGGCAGGGTAGAGCTTAGGGGTGGAGTCCACCGCAGACCCCTCACTCTGCCCCTACCCCAACACAAAGCAGGCTCACAATGTATTTGACTCTTCAGGTTCTCCGGGAAGTTGTGGCTACTATGGCCAGCCTCTCTCTCTCAGAACACAGAAACCCATGCCAGTCTCTGACATCTGGGTCCTTGGATCAGAGAGAGGCTGTGTAAAGTTTGGTGTATAAGAGGCCCAGGCCAGCAGCCTCACAGGCAGAGCTGGTTTGTCGGTAGGTTTGTGCTTCAGGGCTGCAGGACCCTGCTGTTCTGACCAGCCCGATCCTGATATGGCACCAGAATGCCAGCTGTGTTTATTTGAAATGATAGTCTCCCAAGGTGGTTTTGTTATCCAAAAGAAATATGGCATCCCTTACCCCCAGCCCCACCCCCACCTGCCCAGCACAGAGATAATACAACTGCTGGAGCTTCTACGGTGTGGTGTGCCATCAAGCCCGTAGAAATGCTCAGGTTGGGGAGAGAGGGCTCTCTGCCCCTCAACCCTGCACAAGAACAGAGAAGGAAACAGTGACAGAAGGTTCCAGAAGCGTAGTCTGAGGTCTGTATTCAGGCAGGGAGATGGAAGATTTAAATACACCAGCTGGCGGGCAAATTGATTTAGAAGAAACTATGAGTAGGAAACCTAGCAGGGTAGGTTTCCAAGGGGTAGGCAGAGGGGGAGGGGGAGGCAGAGGGGGGAGAGGTAGGCTGAGGGGGAGGCAGAGTGGGGAGGAGTAGGCAGAGGGAGAAGGGGAGGCAAAGTGGGGGAACACTGACAGATCTCCAGAGTCCGGCCAGTCCCTACCTCTTGTCTAGCAGGAAAGGCAATGAGTGGAAAGTCCCCTGGTATCAGGCAGGGTTACTAGGAGGGTCTGCAGGCTTTCTCTTGCTCCATATGACTCCGTCTTTGCTGCCTTCCAAACCAGGAGTCCCCAAGCGGCACGCTAGCAGCTCTGCGCTCCAACCCGATAATGTCCCTAAAGGTTTGTCGGTTCTTGATGGGCTCTAGCCCCTCTTGGCTGAGAGCTTCCTGGACACAGAGCTCAACATGGCACAACTCTGGGCCCCAGCATGGGAGGACGGGGCTCTGCATGGCTCAATGTGTGGCAGCTGCCCCTAGACGATGTAGCAGGAATAACCTTAGGAGGACCCCCAGATGGGCTCCTAATTCCCTTGCTGAGTGTGTGTTCTCAGCCAAGATGGATGGTGGTTCTTAACATCCATCCATGAGAAGCTTTTGGTGAACTGAGGGGCTTTAAACACAGGTGGTTGAGCCCAAGGTCTTTGTCTTCATATGAGTTCTAACCTTTAAGCCATTTCCTCAAGTTCTGCCTACCCCGAGCAGGGAGACAAGCAGCAGGAATGACCCCAAATGAAAAGGATTTTAGATAATGTGATCGAAAGCTGCCTGTCATCCTAGAAGTGGTTGGCCATTCCCAAGGCATTTTTACTGAGTGTGCCAGCCCCAGAGTGAAGCCTCAGCAGCACGTAGTGTGTGCCACACAGGCCACACCCACAGCCAACTCAGCCCTGAGGAGCCAGGCTTAGCCTCCCTTGACCATGGGTCTCAGATTCGCTGACATCAGCCTTTTGTGCCCCACCAAAAAGGAACCCACAGGGGACCACACGCCAGCCTGGCTCCACGCACCAATTTAGCTCATCCTGTGGTTCTCCGATGCTCAGCGCTGTAGCCGCTGTCTACCCAGCGGGCCCGGGTGGGGCGGTGCAGTATTGGATGGTACATCACACGGCCTGAGTAGCCTGGCATGGCTTCAGAGGTGGGCTTGACCAGGGAAAGCCCCTCTTCTAGAACTCACAGGGGCTGCTAGCCAGTATCCAGCACTGAAGAAGGATGCTTACAAGAGAGCCAAAAGCAGGATCAGCATTGTGGTGTCTGTCCCTTGAGCTGAGCCTCAGGGGGTGCCATCTCCCAATCTATACTACACTGATCTCTCCTCTTCTTCTTCTTCTTCTCTCCACTTGGCCTTCTTGGTGACTTCCTGCATCGTTCTGAATACCTGCGACCTCTGGCCCTTGCCCTCTGGCCTTCCAACTTCTATCTCTCCTCAGCTGTTGCCTCTCCTCAATTCAGTGCGGCTGGCTCCACCCCCAGTCATTAAAAGGCGGACCTTTCAGGTAGATAACACATGGGGCTTCCCCAGGGGCTTGGCACGGTTTGGGGTCCTGACAGGCCAGCTGGGCTATCCATCATGCCAGAACCTGCTTCTAACGATTACAGTAAGTTAGTAAATGTGGGACTACGCAGCACGCGGGCCCTATCACAACATGCTGCCCGAGGGACACCCACTGCAGGCATTCCGACATCCATTTTGCAGACCGACTTTAAGTCTTTCCGCGGGGTCATGAGTCAAGCGTCATTGAACAGACACAGAAATAAAAGTTCAGAGAGGTTCGATAAGTTGCCCGAGGTCACAGCCCATAAACAGAAGAGGAGCTGTCTTCTCTGTCTCTTGCCAGTGTGTCTCTGCTCTGTAGAATAAGAACGGGCACAGGGACTGTGATAAAAAAGTTGAGGCTCGGAGAAAGAATCTTCCAAAGTTACAGGAGTAGCAAGAGGAGCAGTGGACTTGAGAGCCAGGTCTCTGGTGCCTGCGCTCACACTCTTTGTGCGAGCTTAGATACACAGCCCGTTAACTGACCGTGCAGAACCTGGGTGTGAGGAGGGAGGGAGTTGGTAGAACAGGTTGACCCACAACCAACAGGCCAATGCCTATTTTCCCATCTTCCTGCCTTGCTGTCTCCGAGGAGGGTTGGCCAGGAGCAGCTCCCCAGGGACAAGGTGCAGCTTTGTCCCTACAGTCCAAAGTCACATGAGGCCAGGGGCTGTCTGCCTGTCTTACTTTTTTCATCTGCCTTCTATGGCCCAGGTGTCCCCAGGGAGCAGGGAGTGATAGGGTCTTGAGCTACCTGCCTGGTGAGTCCCATAGCTCAGGAGCAGGGATACTCAACATACCTGACTGAATGAGACCGAAAACTCACAAAGATCAGCTAAAAAATAGAGTTACACAGTACACGTGCAGCCAATTAAGCATTAGGCCCATTTCTGCAGGCTTTCGGGTCACATTACCCATCAAATCCTCGAGAGCCTCCAAGGGCTCCGAGGGTTGTTCAGGAGGCTGCTAGCTAGCCAGGCCCCGGCTGGCTGCCGCTCTTCCTGCTGCAGACAGGCCCTGCTTTTAGAGAAGCTGAGGTGGTGCTCCTAAACACGCCCACCCCACACTCCGAGCACAGCTCCTGGTATAGCCCTGCCTGCACTAGCCACTGTTTGTTGGACACTTACCGATGAGACTCAGTGCTTGTGAGAGCTCGGCCTGATGGGTTGTAAGGGGTGGCTCAGTTGGTAAATGGCTTGTTGGGCAAACAGGAAGACCCAAGTTTGGATCCTTAGGTGCGTGCTGGTAATTGGAGTCCTAGGATAGGAAAGACTGGAGAACCCTGGGGGGGGGGGGGAGTAATTCTGGCCAAGCCACTTTGGCCTAAATGGTGATCTCCATGTCCCAGAAAGAGACCCTGTCTCAAAAGACAACACAACAGCCCCTGAGGAAGGACACCCAAGACTGATGTCTGTCTTACACACTTACACACACACACACACACACACACACACACACACACACACAAGAACCATGCATGATTAATTGCACCAGCTCTATGTGGGCCATAGTTTTCATTTCCAGTTGGTAGAGGAAGACCCTAGAGCAGTGGTCCTCAAAGTTCCTAATGCTCCAATTACTTACTAAGACAGTTCCTCCTGTAGTGGTGACCCCCTCCCAACCATAAAATTATTTTTGTTGCTACTTTGTAACTTATTTTGCTACTGTTATGAATCGTAATGTAAATAGCTGATGTGACGACAGTCTTAGGCGACTCCTATGAAAGAGTCATTGGATCCCAAAGGGATCATAACCCACAGGTTGAGAACCACTGCTCTAGAGGGTCCAGAAGTAGATCTGGCCACCACTTGTTGCTGTGTCCGTGTCTAAGACACAGAGATGGCCATGCCGGAATTTTCTGTACTTCCCTGACCTGGTTTCCAAAGCAGAGCCAGCAGGAATTGACCTCATGGTGGCTATAGATTCTCTGGGGACTAAGGGTTTTACCCGCCAGCCAACATGGGACATGAGACGGCTTACCCATGTCCTATTGATAAATCTGTATTGATTGTACACGGTATGCCAGATGGTCTTAGGTCAGCAGAAAGGAGAAGCTTGTGTAAGAGCTGACGTGCTTAGCAGACGTTGCTGGACACCACTTCCAAAGTGCAAGGAGCTGACAAACGAGCCCTGCTCCAGTGAGCAGTGAGCCAGATGAAACTCAGTGGTCTCTGGCTTAGGGTCTCATTTGATCCCCTGGAACAGATAATCAAAACCAGCAAATGATGAGACAGGAAACAGGGACCCTGTGCTTCTATCCTGTCCCTGGGAGGCCCCGGGGCTGAGGCATGTGACAGACTCACTACATTGAGAGAGATAGGGGGGAGGCTGCAGACCACCTGGGCTGAACTCTGGCATTGGGCTAGGCTAGGAGCAGGGCTTGGGTACAAGCCTGGGATTGTCTCTCACTCTCTGCCTGTCTCTGCCACTGCTGCCAGGCCCCCCTGCCCTGGTGACCATGTCCCCTAGAAGCCCCACAGCTCAGCAACTCCATGCCTTGGTCTTCCTGCTGCCATTAGCCCCTGCATGCATTCACCATCACTGTCGCTGTCACCATGCTATCACCGCCCCCTCTGCCCCCACCGCCTTCTGAGCAGGTTCCACAGAGGTCCCAGCAGATGCATGGCACAGGGGGGGCAGTGTGACTGCAGCTCCCAGATCTTCTCTCTAATGCATGTTTTCTCTAACTTCAGGGGGAACAAAGCCAGGCTGGCATCCAAGGCCCTCCAGGGCCACCGGGCCCCCCAGGACCAAGTGGCCCTCTGGGACACCCAGGACTGCCGGGGCCTATGGGGCCACCTGTAAGTATCCCTCCCTCTCTTCTTCAAGATTTGCTCCCTACAAGTCCCCAGAACCCCTAAACCTTGAATAGCAACCCAATGACAGAAACATTTTGTCAAGGTCCTAAACACGGTGGCCTACGCAAGAAGCTCTCCATGGCTGAGACTCTCCACCCACCTGTTGGCCCTCCCAACTTAACCAGTACACCTGCAGGGCTGTGTGAATCGTGGCCTCCAGGGGGCAGTCTAATAAGCCACCCGCTTCAGTCACTGCAGAGTCCATGGGAGAAGTCTCAAAGGGGCTTTGGCAACTGTCCTGGGCCGTGGTTAGGAAACC
>JADRCD010195283.1:0-24049 GCA_019843815.1 Montemys delectorum | reverse complement strand
TGTATTATGGTGTGTGTGTGTATATGGTGTTTGTGTGTGTATGGTGTTTGTGTATGTGTGTGTATGGTGTTTGTGTGTGTGTATGGTGTGTGTGTGTGGTGTTTATGTGTGTGTGTGTGTGTATGGTGTATGCGTATGGTGTTTGTGTATATGGTGTGTGCATATGGTATTTGTGTGTGTGTGTGTGTGTGTGTGTGTGTGTGTGTATGGTGTATGCGTATGGTGTGTGTGTGTGTGTGTACTTTATTACTTCTAGAACTACAAGATGAGTCAGGCTCAAGTAAAATATCTCCACTCCACCTCTAAAACAAGCTGTTTCTATGGGGAGTTTCAATCCCAGTTCCTTTTATGGGATAATGTTAGAAAAACCCAAAATGTAGGTTCTGGGTGTCCACAGTGTGCCTGAGCATTCTGTTACCTATTTTTAAAATAAGTCATTTGTCTTCCCATAGTTGATTTATCAGAAGCTTTTTGCTTTATTTTTACTTCTAGACACATGCTCTCTAAAAAATACATAAGAACTGAGATTTGCCCCTCCTGCTTGGGTAGAGCTAATCAGAGTCTCCGATACAGAGGACTTGTACTGACCATGGCATCCCATGGCTTCCCAATGCTCGCCCTCACTGTTACCTTGGTGGGAAGCTTTGTCTCTGTTCCCACTGCTCTTGAAGGAGAAAAGGAGCTCCCAGCCACTTGCCGTTTCTCCACAGATGAGCAACAGCGTGGGAAGAATGGCTTGGAGAGACGCTTGGGGAAGTGCTGGCTTGGAAAGTGAGACCACAGAAGACGTCAGCGCACAGTGACGGCAATAAAACGTGAAATGAAGAGAGTGTGATTATTTTCCATGACATTGAAAAAAAATTTTTTTCAATGTCAAGTATGGCTGCTGCTTTCAGGCTAAAAGCAAAAAAGGAGCTCATATTTGAGATAGGTGTGTAGCCACCCACAGCCTGGAGCAGGATGAATGTTGATATTAAAGCCCTGGCGCTTTTAAGTTCCTCTGATGGCTGAAATTTTAGTTACATTTTCTTGAAATATAGCAGTAAGCGAAAATACTCATTTCCACACCAACTGATGTCTACTACGTGCAGGCAAAGAAGTATGGGAAGGAAAAAAAAAAGGATGAGAATGTAATCTCCTTGCTCTGTAAGCTTATGGTTTGGCACAATAAGCCCGAGATTTTTAATTATGCATCTATATTAGTGAACCTTCTCCTGTCAATATACACAGCATGCATGCATATACGTAATGTTGATAGGTTTTCAACCATGCTTTAAATTTCACAGGCACCCTCTCTGAAAGCAGAAATTGTAAGGAAGCATATAAATAGCCGTTCTAGTATTTTTCTTTCTGTAATCCAGTGGATCATTCTGGTTTCAACTTGGGATATCGCCATGCCTAGGCTGAACTGGCAGTAAAGGAAAGTATATGCTTCAAAAAGTGTTTTTAAATGCAGACTGGAAGGGATCAAAATGAAAACCTCCTCTCCAGTTTTCTTTTGGGGGTTGGGGGTGGGAGGTTGGTTTGGTTTTAAGTAAGAACAATGTATTTAGGACTCAAATTCAGGAAGATTTTGAGTCCTTAATTCTTCCAAGGTCACCACCACCATTTTCCATCTTATTACCAAAAGATTTTAAGCACCTCCAAGTTGCCAGGCACTTCATACTGTTTCAGAACACAGTTTGAGAACCAATGGCCAATGACCAGGGCTTACCGTCCTGCTTTGTATACCAGAACCTGGTTATGGTCTGAAATTTGAGTCATCCCCAAATCTACACACTCAATCCCAATCCCAATGCAATGGTGCCAAGAGTTGGGGTCTTTGTGGGACCTGTGATAAGATCATAAGGCTCTGTCCTCATGAATGTGATAATTTCACTTATAAATAGGTCTTGGGGCTTGACTACCTTCCCATCATGTAGAGGACATGGCTAGAAAGCAACGCAGAGAGCTAGCCCTCACCAGTTACCAAATCTACTACTTGGTTTTGGACTTCAACACCTCCGGAATCGTGAGCCTAAATGTATAAATCATACAGTCTAGGGTGTTTTGTTACAATACTCCCAAGGGATTACGTCAAACTCCCTGGAATAGTGACCCAGTTGACCTGGGGTGGGCTTTGAGCACCTGTGTTTATTCAAAGCTTCCCAGGAAACAGCAATCTGTGGTCAGAGTTGTGGTGATCATTCTACATTTGTAGCTTTCCCTGTGGATCTGACAAATTTCAGTTAGCCTTCGACTGCTTGTAGAAATGGCTTCTCAAAGCCTCCAGCTAATTACAAGATAAAGTCCTGTCCTTCCCTGAATGCAAATGGCGTCTGTTACTCAATAAAGAACTCTGAAAGGTTCCATTACCCACTATTCCCAAAGCAACAACAAGAGAAGACAGCCTTGTCTCTCTTTCAGCTCCTGCAACTCCCACTACGAGCTAAGGATACCACATGAAGCAGGCTGTGACCTAATTCTAGAGAGTAAATTGAATGAAAATCAGTGTGAACTAGAATCAGCTAATTAACAGCATCGCTTCACTATAATTATTTTGCAAACTCAGCTTTATGGGGAAAAATGTCAGATAAGATTTTTAAAAGTGAGTAGATTTAGAATTTATTTCTTAAAAACTTAGCACGATTGTCAGTATGCTTGTGCTGAAAAGTCTCATGCAATACAAGCAATATGGATTTCCATCTATACTGTGCTTCTATTCCAAAGTAACTTGCTGAACATGTCCCCACACATAGCAATTTTTCTCTTTCACTAAGGCAAGCAAACTTTAGACCAGACATGTTTCAGATCCATGCTGTTTTAGATTTTAGAAAAGCAACATCATGTGTGAGCAGTCCCTCACAGACCTGTGAAGCAGGGTTTGGAGCAGATCCTCAGTCAAACTCATTAATACCCAAAGTGAACGTGTGAATACAAATGATATGCAGAGGAGCTATAAATAACCTATGTCAAACCAGTTCATTTTTGCCACCAAAAGAGTTTGGCACAGAATTATTTTTTAATGGAATTTCTTTTTCCCAGGGATTTGGGGAGTTAGAAATTGCTGGAAAGGGGCTTTTCAAGTAGGGGTTATGCTTAAAACTAATTTTTAACAAGAGGATTTAACTAAAAGCAGTTTTAAATCATCTATACATGAATGAAAGCATCCTGTTTACATGAAAGATAATGGTTTGAGGCAGGTCCTTCCATGATTGGACAAAATGGACATCTGCCACCATTCAGAGACAGATAGTTCGGTGTGTACCTTTCACATACATCTTTATAGTAAATATTTTCAAAAACGCATGCATTTGATTATCTTATAGAGGACTGGTTATCCATAAGGAATGAATTATAAAATGAAAACATGTAATTCACAAATTATTTACTGTCTCCATAAGACTAAATGAACTTTAATATACAAAACCATATATTATTTTGTTGTAATCATGTTTATGCATACTTAATGGTAATTGGCTAATGAGTTAGACGTCTTAATATATATTTATAAAAGTGTTAATTCAAACTAATAATAATTTTTTTCACATTACCAAAAGTATATATTTTTCTTTCTGAAATATGTTGGGAAATATCTATTAAAATTAAGAGACTATGAATTATCTAATAAACAACACATTAGAAGTAAACCTGTCTATGAAATGAAAATCTAATTTCTGAAAACTTAACTCCCTTTATTAGACACATTTATAATAAGTTGCTAACATCTTTTCCTTTCTTAATTTTATGCATGTGTGTATGCATGTTTGTTGGTGGGCACTTGGGCCGCTGGTTACATGTCCACTTGCATGGTGCATGCACAGATGTGAAAGTCAGAGAACAACCCTGGTATCATGCTCAGACACGCTGTATTCTCATTTAAGACAGAGCTTGCCGTTGGCCTGAAACTGACCAAGTAAGCTAGACGGAGCCCTGTCTCTACATCCCCAGAGCTGAGACCACAAGCCCAGGACACAGTGCCCAGCATTGTTACGTGAGAACTGGCAATGGGACTCAGGACCTTTTCCTGGCAAAGATAAGTGCTTCGCCAACTTTGAAATCCCTCTAGCCCAAAGATCCACAATTTAATATCCGAATAAATATCTAGTTACCAATGTGAAGAACCACTATCATAATTTTTGCATGTTGTGTCTAGCTCTACATATGTACAATTTTACATATGTACACATTTAAGGACCACTAGAACTATTCAACATTGCAAAGTGCTTCCAAGCTACCATGTGCAAATACTGTGACTACTGTGTGTTATTCATGAGCCCTTCTGGATGGTAAATTAGATGGAGCACACAGGAAAGCAGGAGAATAGGAATTCAGCCCTACTGGGAAAGATTCTTTGTTGCAAAAATCTATTGCATTTTTGCTATCTGGGAAAGAAATTGAATGGTCAATTAATTTTCATTTTCTCCTATCAATATTGTGAGACTCAGATCCTCTCACTCTCTGTACTCATGGATCCTCATGGCTTTCTGATGCACTCTTGATGTAGGACAAGACCTGCAGAAAAATATATCCCTGGGGCTTGAATCTGTTCTGAAGAAAAGAAAGGTTGATGCTCAGTTAAGGGTAAGATCCAGTGGGCCAAAGACAACAGTGTAACCGTCAGGACTATGAAGTATTTATGGGGTTCAGAGATTTCTAATGCAAAAGTGAACCAATAGTCAAAATGGAGAAATTGATGAATAAAAGACAACCCAAGGAAGTCATTGTCAGTTTAGATGTTCAAAAACTTTAATGATGGAGAATATCAATGATTTGGTTGGAGTTTCTAATGCTACAGCAAAATACCATGACCAAGAAGCAAGTTAGGAGGAAAGGATTTGTTCAGTTTATACTTCCACATTGATTTTCATCACCAAAGGAAGTCAGGACTGGAACTCAAACAGGGCAGGAACCTGGAGGCAAGAGCTGATGCAGAGGCCATGGAGGGGTGCTGCTTCCTGGCTTGCTCTTCAGGAATGGCGATAGGAACTCACAATAGGCCCATAGTGGGCCCTCTCCCCCTGATCACTAGTTGAGAAAATGCCTTACAATTGGATTTCATGGAGTCATTCCCTCAACTGAGGCTCCTTCCTTTCTTGTGACTCTAGTTTGTGCCAATTTGATGCACAAAACCAGCTAGTGCAATCAATAAATTATTCTAATACTTAGATGACACTCTGCCCTGGATGCTTACTGGGACTTGGTTGTGACTTGAGCTTGGTTCCACAGTCTTGGCTATCCACAGTACTGGTGCTAATTGGTGCTAAGGCTCTTTAACTAAGCGATAGACCTATGTAGGATGTCATTAAGGACTGTATCCTCAAGGAACTGAGTCAGTCTTTGTGAGATCCCAGTTAGCTCTTGAGAGAAGATCATTACCTAGAATGAGAGGTTCCACATCAATCTCTGCTCACATCTCCACAAGTGATTGCTCACCTGTCCACAGGCCCAGGTCCCTGTGAAATCATTCACTTCGAGGTCTTCATCAGAGTTAAATCAAGGCCAGTGTCATGCTCTCGAATCTCCAAAACTAAATAACCTTTTATATTTTTAATCCATTGCCCAGCCTCTGGTGTTTTTGTTTCAGCAGTGGAAAATGGACTAACATAATGTTCTAAGTCAGTGATCAGCAAACCATAGCCACACAGTGAATTCAACCTGATGGTATAAGATATTGGTTCGCTTTGTTGTCTTGTCTTTGCATTTTGGTGTGAGAGCATGTGTGTGTACATACATGCAGGCATGAAGGCATGCACGTGCATGTATTATGTGTGGAGGTCAGAGGACAACTTGTAGTAGTCAGTTCTTCTCATTCATCACATAATCCTAGGAATCAAACTCGTGTGGTCGGGCTTGGAGGCAGATGGCTTCACAGGCCAAGCCATCTAGCCGAAGCTGTCAGTTTGACTGCAGCACAGTCACTGTTTGATTTATATGTTGTCTATGCCTAACCCATGCTACAATGGCAGAGCTGAGGCTCTGTGAAGTTAGAAGTATATATCCTCTTATCCTTCGTAAAAAGAAAAAAAAAGTTGTCATGTATCATGTCTATCTGAAATTGTACACAATTACCTTCATTTATAGCCTCAGGGGAGATAGAAACTTACTGGCCAGTGTCGTCTGTACAAACAACTCTTAAAATGAAATAACACAGTTTAGGAGGTATCTCAGATGCTAGTGTGCTTGTATAACACATTCAAAGCCCCGGGTTCAATTCCTAGAGCCCTATAAAACAGGTGGGTGGTGGTACATATCTGTAATTCCAGCACTCAGGATACGGGGGTAGGAGAGCCAGAAGTTCAAGGTCATCCTCAGCTACATAGAGAATCTGTCTCTGAGTTTTTGAGTGAATGAATGAAGAAACAAATGAATAGATACAGTGAAGTAGATATTTAGTAATCCAATGGGGAGTAATAGTTCGGGGATAGAACACAAGGCAAAGTGTGAGGTCATGAATTCAATTAGTAGCACTGAAAAAAAAATGAAATAACTTTTTTCTTTAATCCCCTTGGCTTAATCTCTCCCTTATCTGGGATTAAAATTTACAATTCTCACATATGCTTAGTTGCTAAACAGGCTCACAGCTCAGTAATGCATATGCAAAAGTCTAAACCGTCGATCACAAGCTATTAGGAAATTCTGGGGCTTTTCTCTCTAACCAAAGGTCCTAAGACACTACAGCAAAATGCTTCCCGATTCCTCAGGAGGCTTTGATCATTTTTACTGACCTAACCTCATAAATTCTGAACACTGTTGATCTTCAGAAACGCCTGGGCACACCGCGTGACAAGGACACTGTAGGTATAGCAAAAGCTTTCAATAAAATGCAAATCAGTCTTTAATGAAGCGTAGCCTTGAGAAAGCCATGGAACAATCAGAACAGTTGGTTCTTTCTGCTTGACCTAGGAGAGCTTTCGTTTCCTTATCTTTTGTGGCCAAATTTCTCAACAGAAATGCAGAGGCAGTAGGGAATGACTATGAGAACCCCTCTAGCCTAAGATGGCTATCTCAACTCAAGGGTAGTGTGCACTACTAGAGAATTTGGTTGCTCAGGGCTAGCTGAAAAACATTCTTGTCTTTATGGGAAAGTGGCAAGGTCTAATGGGAAGGCGGTCATGTCTGGCCCTGCTTGCTGATTTAACCACCCACATCTTTGTAAGCTCGAGCACATTCTGTTCTCTCTCTAACTCTAAGCGATAGAATGAAGGCTGGGTGCCTTTGCACAGTTACTGTGAGGATCTGTGATGAGGGCCTATAGTGTACAACAGTTGATAAATGATAGTGTCCATGACCGCTATCATTTCCAGGGCACGATATAGCAATAGAGTCTATGAGTAAGAGGATCAGAGAGTGGAGTGAGATGCCAGACATGAGTGAGATACCAGTCAGTGTGGGTACCACTTCTTAACCTCCTCTATTGTGGAGTCACATTACCATCTACCACTCTGTTTTCCTTATCTGCATAGAGGAAATGGGGAATAAAAAGAAACTCTAGATACCACTTGAGGAATTTTGACCAAAAAAGCAGTGAAGACCTAGGCCACTGGGCATCCACAGACCTGTAGCACCCTGGCTGGACCTTGTCCTGTGTCAAAAAGTCCATTTTCCATGGCTCCACAAAAGACAAGGCTTTAGAAATTAAATCAGGTGGGGTTTTCTTGTTTTTGTTTTTTATTTCTCCTCGGATTTCTTGTAAAATGAACATCCTTTAGTTCAATGTTTGAGGACAGAGACTCAAAATGGGGTACATGCTGTTCACCTTTCTCTGACAGATCAGAAAGGAACCCAAGGCTATGGGTGCCATGCTTCCCAGGAGACTGGATTAGCATAAGCAGAGAGAAGAACTCGAGGTGCTGACTCACACCAAAGCTGATGTCTGGCAGGCATGTGAGAGGTGGCTCTGCCCTCTGTGAGTTGGGAGAGATGTGAGGACAGGATGAGGGGTGTCCCTTAGTTTGCTAGCAGAGCCCTAACACAGCCTCACAAACTAGGCAGCTAAAGGTAACAGGAGTGTATGATCTTCCAGACCTGGCAGCCAAAGGATCAAAAGTCCCTGCAGCATCACAATCCTCTGAAGCCAGCAGGGAGGGCTCGCCTGGCCTGACCTGGTTTGGCTGCACCCGTACTCCACTCATGCTCTTCCTCTGATGGAGAACACATGGCAGTCTCCCAAGGGTCTTCGCATCATCTGCCTTGTGTCTCTCCTCTTAGCAGGACACATCATACTGGATAAGGGCTCACTCAACTCCACTATAACCTCTCTTTGGCGTCATTATGCTTGCACAGACTCTGTTTCCACATTTATGGGTTCTAGGAGTTAGGGTTTTAATGTATATTTTTGGAGGTGGTAATTTAAACTATGATAAGTAACCAGAGAAGGGGAGATGGTAGATGATGGTGGTGTATTTCATTCCTTTTATCAGCTCTTCTAATCCCCTACCCCCTATCTCCTACTCCACCACTTCCCCACTCACCTACTTCCTATTCCCCCACCCCCACTCCCCACTCACCTAACCCTCTCTCCATCACTTCCCCACTCACCACCCTGCACTTACCCCCCCCATCACCCTTCACCCTTCAATGCTTTATACACTTCCAAGACATAAACTGGCCCCTTTAGTCAACATCATTCCCCAATAAGACCAAGTTCCGTGATGTGGAAGTATGAAAGTGGGTTAAAATGACCCAAAACTTTCCATCTTCCTATGCAGAGTAAAGACAGATAGATACATTGGGCATCTCACTAGGGAGAATCATTGGTGTGTTCTGCTTGGTGTTGGGGAATAGATGATGCTGGTGTGTCTGCACATTCTGGTTGTTTGTTATTTTAGCAGTGCTGCAGACCAAAACCAGGTCTTGTGCACGAAAAGCAAGCACTCTATCGCTCAACCACTGATTCTCATTCCCAGTCAATTCTCTCTACAATTTTTAGTTCTAAAATTGGTGACAGATAGGAGTGAGGAAAAGGTTGTCTTCTCATCTCAGATTCTGCTCCTTTATGACAACCAAGGATGCTCTGTGACTTGGAAGTCAATGAACAGGGTAAAGCAGGAAAGGAATTGAGCCAGAATGATGAAATGATTTGTTCATAATTTACCAAGTTATAAGACATAAGACGGGCTCCTTGGTGTGTTTCCCAAGTTCTGGTTAATAAGACCTTGGCTTTCCACATGTTTGAAGGATCCTTAGGCCTGTCTTCTGCTTTGTTTAAATGCCGCTTAAGAATTTAAGCTTCCAGCCAAAGAGTACATATGGAAGGACCCATGGCTCCAGCTACATATGTAGCAGAGGATGGCCTTGCCGGGGATCAATGGGAGGAGAGGCCCTTGGTCCTGGGAAGGTTCAATGCCACAGTAATAGGGGAATGCCAGAGCAGGGAGACAGGAGTGGGTGGGTGTGTGGGGAGGAGAACCCTCATAGAAGCAGAAGGACAGGGGATGGGATAGGGGGTTTCCAGGGGAGGGAGACCGGGAAAGGGGTTAACATTTGAAATGTAAATAAAGAAAATATCCAATAAAAAGTTTTAAGCTTCCTTCTGCAAGTCTGGTGGTTGTTGAGTAGAAGAGAAATACAAAGTCTTGAAGTTGAGCAAAATGTCACTGTTCCAGGAAGAGCAATAGAAAGACAGAGTAGACCCTGAGTTGGCTGAAGAAGGTTAACACTAAAGTTCCCAGTATACAGACACTGAGACTCGGCTTAGGAAAGGGCCACAGGAGGAACCAGCGCAGGGCTTCTCTGTGCCTCGTGCACAGCGTGAGTCCACTCATACAGACCAAAGCATCACCCATTCTACCTTCTCCCAAAGTCTTAGAGTTATGTGGTTAAGTTATTTTCTTCCAATACATTCCTGTACATTTGCAAACATTTTCCCCTAGGAATGGTGGCTCCTTGGCAACAGCCTCAGAGCTTATTGTATCCTCTCTTGATAGATTGACAGCAAGTCCCGAGGGCTTCAGACTGGATACACGTGTGATACACTAAGAAGTAAAATTCTTCTATCCAGCAGCTCTGTGTGTCCCTGGAAGCAAGCTGCAGTAGAGCTGTCTTTGGGCATTGCCACAGTACTGGAGCACGGCAGTATTGGGCTTTCCCAAAGGACGAAGAAAGATGTATCTAAGAGAAAAATCAACCTGTTGGCAAAGAGCTGTCTATGAAACATTCTGTTATACTGTTCACTTTGAGGTTTTTTAGTTTGGTTTGGTTTGGTTTGGTTTGGTTTGGTTTGGTTTGGTTTGGTTTGGTTTGGTTTGGTTTGGTTTTTCAAGACAGAGTTTCTCTGTAAAGCCCTGGCTGTCCTGAAACTCACTTGTAGACCAGGTTGGCCTCGAACTCAGAAATCTACCTGCCTCTGCCTCCCAAGTGCTGGGATTAAAGGTGTGTGCCACCACCACCCGGCTGAGTTTTAACTTCCAAAAGGCAGGCTCTCTGTTTTAAGGAACTTCTATTTGTTTACAACGCGGAGGAACATGTTTTCACAATGAGTTTGTGCCAAAGATGACGTTACTGATGATCTTAAAAGTTGGTCCGGTCCGTTCACGAACTATGCCTTAAAAAGGTTTGAGCAACTTCCTCTGCCTGCTTAAGAACTCCTGAAGCAGCTCTGGCCTCAGGGCTTGGGTGTCCTTTCCCGCTAGGAGTTCATTCTTTTCACCATCCCTTTTCTGTTCTGTCTCCTAATACTCCCAGGCCTTGCGGCTCTGTTCCCTCTGCACAGAGCTCCTCTAGATGGTTTGCTCTCTGTATCCTTCCTATTAAGACTCTGTCCCACCCTCAATCCCATCACCGTGCTTTGTTGCTGTTGTTGTTGAGACAAGGTCTCATGTGTCTCACGTTGACCTCAAACTCACTGTGTGGTGAATCTTGGATTTACCGTGTCCTGCTTCCAGCTCTAGGATGCTGGGATTAGGGCATTTCCACTCCCACCCCTGGTATACGTGATCCCAGGACTCAAATACAGAGCTTTGTGAATGGTAGGCTGTGGAGGTTTTGTCTTCTTCTAGATATTGTAATGCTAAGTACAGGACCCCTAAGACCTAGAGTTTGCACATAAAGTCTGTGACCCTGCCCCCAAGTTATTTCTCATTGGTGGATAGAGATGCCAATAGCCAATAGCTGGGCAGAAGTTATTTAGAGGGTTTATAAAGTGGAGGTTTAGGTTTCCTGGGCTTGGGATCTGAAAGGACCATTGGGGGAAGAAGGCGCAGGAGGGGAGGAAGGAGAAGCTGCCATGGGTTAGGAGAACCATAAAATCCTAGCCCTGAGGGCTTGTGTCTTAGTTAGGGTTTTACTGCTGGGAACAGACACCATGACCAAGGCAACTCTAATAAGCACAGCATTTAATCGGGTTTGGCTTACAGGTTCAGAGGTTCAATTCATTACCATCAAGGAGGGGAGCATGGCAGCTTCCAGGCAGGCATGGTGCAGGAGGAGCTGAGAGTTCTACATCTTGTTCCGAAGGCAAACGGAAGACTGGCTTCAGGGAGCTAGAATGAGTGTCTTAAAGCTCACACCCGGGGCTGGAGAGATGGCTCAGTGGTTAAGAGCACTGACTGCCTCTTCCGGAGGTCCTGAGTTCAACTGCATGGTGGCTCACAACCACCTGGAATGGGATCTGATGCCCTCTTCTGGTGTATCTGAAGACTGCAACAATGTACTCGCATATATATAAGGTAAATAAATCTTAAAAAAAAAAAAAAAAAAAAAAGCTCACACCCACAATGACACACTTCCTCCAACAAGGCCACACCTACTCCAACAAGGTCACACCTCCAAATAGTGCCACTCCCTGGGCCAATCATATTCAAACCATCACAGCTGGCCAATTGGAGTTAAGAGCAGCCCAGATGAAACATAGTAAATATTAAGCGATAACTCGGGATTATCGATAGGAAAGTAGACTCTTAATAGTATGCAGGGTGGGCAGCTGTCCAGTTCTTGTGTTTGTTGTTTAAGGCTTATTGTAAATATAGTCTGTGAGTATGTTTTTTTTTTTTTTTTTTTTTTAAGAGCTCAATAACCAAAGGCAGGGTAGAAACTCCTGGCCAAGATTTAAATATTTACTACAACAGTAGATGAGTAGAGAGGTACTCCCTCAGATGAGCTACATCTTCTGGCCTCTGTACGTATTCCAGAGTTCAATTCAATGATGATGGAGCTAAGAATAAAAAAGGGGGTAGTTTATAGGGCTAGTGTGAAATACATGTAAGATGAAATTGTTAAACGCGGCAGTTAATGCATACATGTTTTTCAGAGATCTGCTTAGAAGTAGCTGAAAGATTTCTTCTTTTGGGAAGAGAGATAACATTTGAAATGTAAATAAAATAACCACTAAAAAAGAAAAAAAAGAAGTCTTTACCAATACTACTGGCAAGTCTAGAACCGGATGGTAAAACCCTCTTGCGGTAGACACCACATACGTAGTTACAGAACATGGAGAAATCAACCTGATATTCACCTGGAGGCTTCATTCCTATTGGATGCTAGAAGGTCCTCGGCCGGCTGCTGGAAGACGAAAGTAATCATCAGTCTTACCCATCTGTGAATGGTGTGAACTACAATAACAGCCTGACGAGGCGTGCCCACTGGTGCCCTAGCAGCATGACGCTCCTCAGATGTAAGTCCCACTCCACAAGATGAAACCTATAACTGGTGCCATTACTGGTCCAACCACCTTTAACTAGACAGGCCATAGGCCTAGGGGAGAACTCACTACTATTATACTGCTAAATAGATATAGTATTAAACCAACGTCTAATGACTTCTAATACCTGTAGATACATCAAACTTTTAAAGTCTTTAAACTTTTTAAAGACCCTGAGACTCTTAATGTTGTACTGTATTCTATATCAAGATACAAATTTGAGAGATTGGAGATAAATAGATGAAAGCTGTTGTGTTTATGATTCAGGTCGCCAAGGTGTGACGTCTCCTAGCTTCGGCTGTAGAAAAAAGAAAGGTCACAAGGCATAGTGGAGAGATACAAATTTTGTCCTCAGATATGAATTTGAACCAACTCCATCTTACGCTGTAAGTGGGACTAGGCAAACTGGGCATCTCCTGAGCTACACTCTCATTTGGGGTGGATAGAAATTATAAGGCTGTACCATTCATGTAAGGAGCAGACATAATTCTTAAATCCTAAGGCTTCTGAGAGAAAACGTGCTCACACACATCAAATCGTGAGCAACGTGTCACAGTCGGCCGAAGCCCTGTAGATGTCTCGTATGCCTGTGGATAAGAGCAACTGAAGGTATAAGCTGTGAGGACGAGAAGCAGAGACAGAAAGGGAGTGATGCTGACCAAGAAAAAAAAAAAGAGAGAGCACACAAAAAGCAAAGTTGGATTCTTTCTTGCTTTTAATTAAGGCCCTGACCTTCATGAATGGGCACCACCATTGAAAAAAAGACTAGAGTCACAGGGCGAGCAATAGGAGAAAGGGAACTTGCAGAGCATAGCACAGGGGGTTGCCAGCCAGCTGCAGCATAGCAGTGTTTAGGAATGGCTAGCAGGAGATGCTATCAGCACAAAAGCATGGGAGCAGGAAGTGGGGGGGGGGCATTTGTGACTTCAGGGTTTGCAGCTAGTGATATTTACATGGTTGTCTGACTATAAACGGAGGACATGGTCACATCAGGAATTTAAAACACACAGAAGAACAGAAATCTCAATGAAAATAATCTGTAACACAGAGGATTATCTCCGCCACTGGGGCTAAACCCTACTGGCCTTGCATATGTATTTGTCTTCCTAATAGCATTTGGGTTTATTTTACAAGCACAGCACGCCTACCATTACATGTAATTTCACAGTGGAAGCATCGCCCCATTGCCATGCTTACCCTTCAGGTACTCCTTCTTTTAAAAGATGTGTTATTAAAATTTTCAAGCATAAAAATAATAAAGAATCTAGAATAAAGAGTCTCAAGAACCCATAACCTAGGTTCAACAGAGCTCAGACCACCCCTGACTTTCATCTATACACTGTCCACTTCGCTCATGAAATTCCTTGTGTTAACTTGAAGCAAAACCCAGCTATCAAAGAAACTATGTGCAAATATATGGGTGTGAATATCTCCACAGCATGGTAGTCTCAGGAATATTGTTGAAGTGATATTGTCACTTCTGAAAAATATTAACATTTCAATATCATCAAACATGCATTCACTATTTACTTTTTCCTAGCTGTCAGTATTTTTTACTATCTGAACTACCATCTAACTTCTGGTATGTAAGACAAACAAAATAAAACAAACAAACAAAAAAAAAACCCCTAGGCTTACACTGGAGATATGGAACGAACTCATGATGTAGTCTATTCAAAATGCAAATGAAAAATATGTTAAGGTATATCTACTCAAAAAGTCTAGAAACAAGGTCTAGCCTAACTAACAAAGAATAGCTCTCCCTCCACATTCTAGACTCTGTTATCATTTCCCACTTAGAGAAATAAAGCTTCTTTTAGGAGTTGCCAAATTCTAAATCATGAACAAGAAATGAACAAAATAGACATGGAACATCTTAGACTTAAGGCAGAGAAGGCCAGGGCCACCTCCAAAGGACTCAGGACCTTAAGCAAACACTCTGAGGCCAAAGGGGTGGCCATTCCAACACCAGAAAGGATGGCCACACTGGACCAAAGTCTATCAAATAAGTGCGAACGCATGAGCTGCAGGCAACCCACACAGGCACGTCAAAGCAATTATGGGTCATTTCTAAGAAACAAAACTATTATTTTAATAACACAGTTGAAGGGAAAGTATTAACCATTCATCTAGGTTTTCCTTTTAAAATTATACCTTAAAGTAAACAAATGGCTAGTAAAAATTATTTTCATTTAGTATTCTAGTTTGAGGAAGTGGAAAGATGTTAAGATTGGCATACTACCATATTTCAGTCTTTTTGTTTCAAAAGTCTGTAACCTCATCAAAGAATAAATGAATACGAACAAGGAAAACAAACCACTCACTATCACTTTGCTTATTTCCTCTCTAGGCTTGAAGCGCTTTCCTGGCAGACCTCTCCGACTTTGAAACTTGGCCACGAGATAGTTCTGAATAACGAAATACAAGCAAACCCGACAGAGGCTATGTTCAGTGAAGATCTTTAAGTATGACAGAGTTAGTTGACTCTTTCAACCCTAAAGCTTCTGTCTATGATGTTGAAGATACTGGTACCAGCTAGTGGCCGCTTCTGGTCTGTGTAAACCACAATGGGAAGACTCAGGGGAAAAATACTCAGACACACCCCGGAGCCAGGAGCAGAGCCAGGGCTAAGCTGCAAGCCTCCCCAGCAAAGGAATCGTGTTGGTTATGCTACATCACTCAGATCTGAAGTATTCAGTGTCAAAGCACTCTTGCCCAAAAATCCACTTTTTTTCTAAGCAAGTCCACACGGCTACAAATTACAGTAGAAAAGACAAATGAAAACAGAATCACTCAAATTACATCAGCAAAACCAGGCAAATATTCCTGCTTCTTTGCAGAGAAATAACAAATAAGAGACATGGGGGGAGGATTATAGATGGGAAGGATGGGAGAGGCATTCAGCAAATCAAATTGAGCATTATGGCTTTAATTTATTCAGAATGCTTTGATGAATAGTTAACTTAATTCTAACTTTTCATTTTAGCCAGTAACACTAAGATAAATATTTTATTGCATACACACATCTTTGTATACACATACTTTCTTTCCCTGGAAGAAGCTGCTAAAAATTAAATTCCTTTGTGTAAAGTGCACATAAACGTTTTTTTCTTTAAGTTTGGTAAATGTTAGTTTTATTTGTACTTTATTCAACAAATATCTATTAGTGAGTTGCTACCATATAACTCTGGCTCCTCTGGTCTCCTTAAATAATTCAACTAGAGATATTTTTTTTTAAAAAAAAAAAAAAAGAAAGAGGTAGATCATAAGTAGCATACTGTACTGGCTAGTTTTGTGTGTCAACTTGACACAGGCTGCAGTTATCACAGAGAAGGGAGCTTCAGTTGGGGAAGTGCCTCCATGAGATCCAGCTGTGGGGCATTTTCTCAATTAGTGATCAAGGGGGTAGGGCCCCTTGAGGGTGGTGCTATCTCTGGGCTAGAAGTCTTGGGTTTATAAGAGAGCAGGCTGAGCAAGCCAGGAGAAGCAAGCCAGTAAGGAACATCCCTCCATGGCCTCTGCATCAGCTCCTGCTTCCTGACCTACTTGAGTTCCAGTCCTGACTTCCTCTGGTGATGAACAGCCATATGGAAGTAAGCCAAATAAACCCTTTCCTCCCCAACTTGCTTCGTGGTCATGATGTTTGTGCAGGAATAGAAACCCTGACTAAGACAAATTGGTACCAGCATAGTGGGGTATTCCTGTGACAACCTGACCATGTTTTGGGGAGGACTGTGGAAGGACTTTGGAACTTTGAGCTAGAAGAGCAGTCACTGGCTGTTAAGAACTCTGTGGGATGTTCTGTAGGAGCTTGGAAGATCATGTTGAGAACAGTGCAGAGATGGAGGCCTGGCTTGTGAAATTTCAGAGGGAAGATTAAAGACTCTTATCAGGGCCATGTTGTTTTGATTGTGAAGATTCTGTGGTTCTGGTTAGCTGGGGCTGAAATATCAGCTGTGATTAACAAGATACCAGAACTACTAAAGTGAAAACTTTGCATTACTGGGGCTATTGATGCTGGTTAGCTAGAGCTAAGAAATTAGCAGTGATTAAGAAGAGACCAGCATCATTGAGGTAACATCTTCTGGGGAGTGTTTTCTGATAGCACAAAGAGGTTGTGTTCCTTGGCTATCCAGAAATAGCCAAGGTTGTACCTTGTGCTGCAGCAGGACTTGGTAATGTGTAAGAGTCACCCAGGTGGTACTGGTTTTGACAGCACGAAGGGGTCTTGAAGAGCAGCTAAGGCTTAGCACAGTGAGAGGCCATGGAAGGCCATTGGTGAAGGGGCAGCCTCAGTTGCAATTGATGGCCCAGGACTGAAGGGGTCATGCAAAGGAGTTGAGGCCTGGCACCATGAAGAGAGCCTATGAGAGGTTATTGGTGAAGCCTAGTTACAGCAGATGACAGTGTTTTGGTGATGCCAGTACCATGAATGACCACCAAAAACAGCAGCAGTAGTGAAGTACAGGCATCTGGAGCCCAGAAAACAAGATGTGTGCTACAAAGGGCAGAGCTGGAGAGGTGACTCAAGCCCTTGAAGGAGCCCAGAAGATCGTGAGTTGGATCCCAGTTGGTTTTGCTTTTGATTGTGACTGTGCCCTGATATTTTTCCCTCTTGAAGGAAGAATGTATTTTAGTGGAGCCCACAGTTAAGAGACTTTGAATTTTAAAAGATATTGGACATTTTAAATTGATTGGACTTTTAATATATAAAGACTGTGGGACTTTAGATCTTGGGGATGAATAAGGACATAAGGGTTGAGGCTTAATAGTGATGTGTTTGTGTGTCAAGTTGACAAGGGGTCAATTGTACTGGCTAGTTTTGTGTGTCAACTTGACACAGGCTGCAGTTATCACAGAGAAGGGAGCTTCAGTTGGGGAAGTGCCTCCATGAGATACAGCTGTGGGACATTTTCTCAATTAGTGATCAAAGGGGGTAGGGCCCCTTGTGGGTGGTGCCATCTCTGGGCTGGAAGTCTTGGGTTTATAAGAGAGCAGGTTGAGCAAGCCAGGAGAAACAAGCCAGCAAGGAACATCTCTCCATGGCCTCTGCATCAGCTCCTGCTTCTTGACCTGCTTGAGTTCCAGTCCTGACTTCCTCTGGTGATCAACAGCCATGTGGAAGTAAGCCAAATAAACCCTTTCCTCCCCAACTTGCTTCTTGGTCATGATGTTTGTGCAGGAATAGAAACCCTGACTAAGATACATACCATCTCGGAGAAGGTTTGGGTGGCTCAGAAAGTCTTGTGGGATTCTGAATCCTTGTTGGGAGACAGAGAAGATTCTGAGGAAGAGACGCAGGTCATCAGGGAGAAAATAGGCAGGCCACACATTGAAACACAGCAGAATATGGTTTGAATAACAGAGTTTTGGCTCTTTACCTTGCCTCGTTGTCAATATTTCAAAATCAGAGACTTCCTATGAAAAATCTGTCTAATTTAGCCTAATAGGAGGAAAACATGGCCACACAGTTGAGTTGAAAATATCTCCAGCATTTAGACGAGGCTTACTATCTCTAGTGTGCTGTGGCCTCTTGATATTTTCCTGGTCCCTGTAAAGAGGGGACCTGGTGTCAAGCATGGGAAAAATAACTGGGGTAAATGAGGAGGATCCTGCCTCAAAGACAGTGAGCCAATCAGTGAGTGGGGCAGTCACACTTGGCCATAGTGTGAGATAGTGCTGAAAAAAAAAAAAAAGTACAATTGGAATTGGATCTTATCTGTCTCAAAACTGTCCCTAAACCCTGGGAAGCAAGCTTACACCAGCCCTGGTGGTTGATAAGGTCCTGCTCTGCCCCTGCTTCAGCCACACCCATCATGGAGTCTCATGTTCTGCCCTAATACCCCCTCATCTTCCAGATCAGACTTAAACTCAGAACCATATAATTTGATGCCTTCATGGCTTTTTAGTACTCCTAGGGCCAGGAATCTTCTTTTGGTCCACATATTAGCATATGTCCCTAAACCCAAGAGTGGTCAAGAGGGGACTGACTGAAAGCTGAGTTTAGAGCCTTAAGGACAGCATTGGATGCTAGCTGAGTGTTTATACGCACACCTCATTGGCCCCTTATTGTGAGAGGAAGTTGAAAGAAAGAAAAAGGAAGAGCCAAGAACCGCATTTGTGCTTTGTTCTAGGCTTAGAAATGTTAAGGCGTCAGATGAGAAGGGAGTAAGAAAGGCTCGTTTTAGCAGCCCTGTAGAGGACAGACTGATCTGCACGAGAGGCGGGCCAGCAGGCGAAGGTTAGGCTCTTGTGGAAACACGCAAAAGAGGTAAGGAACAAGTCAGCCAGGCAAGGACTGGAAACAGAAATGCAAAAGCAGTCACCACGAGATGAGAGAGACACCGCCAGCTTCCACTTCTGAAGGATCGCAGCATCATCCACATAGCTCCAGGACTTCTCCTTCCAGCTAATGTTTCTAGCAGCAAGTCACAGGAAGCCAGTTATAAAGGGCGACGTGGTTCACGTGTACAAGTGTGTTAAAAATGTTTAGATTTTTCAACTCCCTGGGACTGCAAAGAATAAAAGTCGGGGTGGTCCTGAAGTGTCCTCTTAGGAGAGAGACAAGTGAGGTCGCTGTACCCAAGAACACTTTAAGAACAAGACGTACCGGAAGTTGGTAGGAGAACGCTAACCCGTGAAATTACGGCGATGAAACAACGGAACCCCAGCAAAGGATGCGGAAGACAGATGGGGGCGCTTCGAAATGAAAGGAGAGTGATTTGTAGCTATTCTTCTGCTATCAGTCCAAAATCTGTGTGCTTAAAGGATGAATAGATAGCAATTGATTTGAAATAGAAAAACCTTAAGCCTGGACACATGGAAACATGAGAAATGGCCCTGAATTATAATGTTTGGAAGGATTTTTTTTTTTTTTTTTTACGGCTTTCTTTGGTTCATATAAGTCACTTCAACAAAATATTTTAAAATTAAAAATAATAGTTACCAGACTTTTTGAAAGGAAATATCTCTACCAGTTCACAGTAAATGATATGCGAACCTCAGTGAGAGGCTCAAATGCATCTCTTGTCTCGGTGTGGGAACTGATTTTCGTCCTCAGGGGGCTGCCATGTTGTCAGCGCTAGCGTCTCCTACCTGCCCTAAGTCCTGTTTGCTAGATGTAGCCCTCTAGTGGTGATGTGAGCAAGGACAGGTAGATGAGGGCCCAGCCAGCATTAGGAGGGCAAGGTGCAGTGGGAGCGGGTTGACCAAGCTGGGTGGGCCACAGAGGAGCATCTCCTCACTAGTCGCCCCACCCATCATACAATGGTGGATGCACATGCGTCCATCAGACTAAAACAACTGGGCGCCACGGGAGGACTCAGACAAGGGGAAATTAAAAGTGTCGTTCACAGAGTTATTGTCCCTGCAAACAGGTTTCTCTGTTCCACCAAAGCCATGAGGTGTCCGACAACTCACTCAGGTTCTCTAAGTTTATCTCCTCATCCACAAAAAAAAAAGGGACTATGTTGAGATTCGGGGTGTGGTGGTTTGAATGAAAATGTCCGGCCGGGCGGTGGTGGCGCACGCCTTTAATCCCAGCACTTGGGAGGCAGAGGCAGAGGCAGATGGATTTCTGAGTTTGAGGACAGCCTGGTCTGCAGAATGAGTTCCAGGTCAGCCAGGGCTACACAGAGAAACCCTGTCTGGAAAAACAAAACAAAAAACAAAACAACAACAACAACAACAACAACAAAAATGGCCCCCACCGGCTCATAGGGAGTGGCACTATTAGAAGGCTTGGCCTTGTTGGACTAGTTGTGGCCTTATTGGAGGAAGCACATCCCCAGGGGTAGGCTTTGTGGTTTCAGAAGCTCAAGCAAAGCCCATGGACTTGTTTGTTCTTCCTGCTGGGTGCTGATCGAGATGTGGAACTCTCAGCTACCCACCGTAATGTACTGCTATGCTTCCTGCCATGAGGAGAATGGACCAAACCTCTGAACTGTAAGCCATCCCCAGTTAGATGTTTTCCTTTATAAAAGTTGCCGTGGTCACAGTGTCTCATCACAGCAATAAAAACCCTAACTAAGACACATGGCAAAGGCCCAAGATACATATATGATATGCAATTGAACTGTAACTTAGTGCAATGTTAATAGAAAAAGACCTGAATGCTATCTTAGGTAAACTGATTTATCTCTTTGTAGTGACAATAATGCATAGTTCTGGGGATGAGCACAATGTGGCAGATGTTAGCATTCAAAGGCTGTAGTGACTCATGGGCGGGTCTCAGAGACCTGTTGCCGAGCAACAGCCACCATGTTCCCAGAATCCATTGGAATCGCCTTCAACCTTTACCCGGCTGTACACGTCAGCAATGATATAAATACGAGGAGCATTCCTTTCTCTCTCTCTCCCCCCCCCTCTTTCCGTGCTACTGCCCCCTCTCCTTCTCTTAATTAAACCTCTTTACATGGAACTGTTTGGACCTAGAGTGTGGTGCTTTCTGATGAGGTCGCTGCCGCCGTTCTCAACAGCAGAGACAAGTCTTCAAACCCACGCTGGATTTCTGGGACTCTTTGTGCCTCAGTTGTCTCATCTGTAAAAATCTGGCTAGGTAAAACCCCACCTTATAAGGTTGCTTTGAAATTTAAATGAGCAAATACAAGCACTCAGAAGGCAGGGCCAGGTGGGTTTCTTGAGTTCAGTACCAGCCTGACCTACATAGCAGGTGCACCAGGAATATATAGTGAGACCCCGTCTGAAAAAGAAAAAAAAATGAGTTTATAAAATCATTATTACAGTGCCCAGCACTAGCAACACAGGAATATAAATGTTACATTTTTCTGTTCCTTCCTTTTGCTTATTCTTGCTTTGCGATTTTTCTACGGCAATTAAACATTGGTTTTACAAATGTGTAAAAACCAGAAAATTCTTTGTAACATGAATTATTAATAATTGGCAGACGATTTAATTAATTTCTATTGTATGTGGAAATAAAATAATTAAGATGGCTAAATCAGCACATCAGAGAACAAGGCCCACAAGCTTTCAGCCACCCTATTCCAAAACAGGAAGAAGGTTTGGAGGGCCAAGGTATCCGCATCTGTATACATTTTCTTACATTTTCCCATTTGCCCAGCAGTGGGAACCTGAGATCCTGCTTTCCATGTTCCTCTGTTATAGCCAGCTCTGTAAATGTGACCTCAATACCCAGCGGTCAGGGGTAGAGGGTGATCTTGCACAGCTGTGCTGCGTAAGAAGGGAGCCCTGGCTGCCCCACTCACGGCAGAAAAATGGATACAAAATGGCTGAATCAACAGAAGCTCCAGTCAGCCTCTCAGCTCCTTGGACAATCAACCCCTCCTGAGACCAGGCGCCTGGATCACGAGCTGGTGCTATTTCCACCACATTGCAAACTCATCCTGCTCTTCACAGACCAGGTGTCTCTTGCCTGGGGCATGAGGTCAGGGGGTGCCATTTGCTGTTTTATCAAGAATATTCAGCTGGTTGAGCAAGGCTAATATTGAAAAAAATATATTATTTGAATTGTTCAGTTCCCTGGGAACTGCCCAAGGGAAACGAGGAAATGATGTAAGCCTGCTCAACACACACACACACACACACACACACACACACACACACACACACACTATGCTTTAGGTCAAATTATCATCAAGGAGCCGGTAGGAGATCTCTTAAAATGGGGCTGCTGCAATCATGCTTTGAATCCAGCCACTACACTTGGCAGGTAATTGCAAGCCAGGGGCGAGCCACAAATACCATTAAATACAGACATTATCGTTCCCAGTGCCCACGAGCACCATTGGAATAACGAGCTACCAATACACCCAGATTCCCTGATCACACGGACTATACATTTCACAAGAATTCTCAAAGTCCAGGCTGGTGGAGGAATTCTCCATGCTGTAAGATTTCTTCAGAGGCTAGACTAATTCTGAGGCATAAAGTTAGTTGACATAAAACAAAACAAAACAAAAAAACCGCTGATGGGTTTACTGTAAATGTGGAGGCGGGGGAGGTTTTCCTTCTTTGCTTCAGCTCTTTCTCTCGACGATTTCTTTCTTTTTCTAGTGAGTCTATTATTATGGCTCTCTAGACCTAATTGGCAAGCAGAAATAAATAAATCATGGGCACTCGCCCAAGCATTTTCAGGGAATTTATAGTTGAAATTGTGTATATATTGATCAAAACAGGCATCCTGCCACAGTCGATGGGGTCCCTGGCAGGCAGGCCTCAGAAGGCTGAGCAAAATTATGCCATCAACTGTGGAATCACTAAAAATTTCAGCACACATCACAAATAAAGCATCACAATTTCTATAAGGAGAAATTATTCCTGATAGAGCCACCAGACTGCTTAGAGGTAGTAGGTGCCAAAATATGAGATTTCAGGAACTCAGTTCATCTTCATTGAAAACAAAACAAAACAAAAAAAAAGCCACCCTTCAATAAGGGTTTTAATAAGATTCTGTTTTCCTGTATAATTTCAACATTGTCAACCTGAGTTGTGATGGGAACTCATTAAGGTAAATGTTCATTAGCATTTTAACTGTTAAGGGGCTCAGGATGTAGCTCAGTAGATGAAGGACTTGCTAAACAGCCTAGGAACGCATTTAAGGCACTTAGCACTTACATGAATTCCAGGCAATGATCCTTAAACATCTGTCCTTATACCCACAGGTGAGTGTAGTTCTTACCCCTCCCTCATCAAGGGGACAGACAGCGACTGCTGCGAAGAAAAAGTACAACCAATCAAAACGCAGAGTTGTGAAGCCCAGCCCCAATGGATAAAATTTATAAAATACTCCCACACTAGGGCTTAGGGAACATTGCAGAAGAGGGGGTGGAAAAATTGTAAGAGCCAGAAGACCAGGCAGTTAGGTGTGAGATTATATCTCACAGTAATAATAGAAGCTATACCCATGAAGTCATACCAACATGGCTGCCGGAGCATGGGCTAGACAAGGAGGACACCAGTGGACATGCCACAGTGGACAGGGAAAAGCCTGTGAGGCCGCAGTCTTAAAAACTATAGCTAACGGAGGACAGTCTGGAGTGGGAGAGGAGTCCCCTGGGGAAGAGCGCACCATTGGTGTCACGTGGTCAGCCATGAAAATAACATACAAGTTATGCTATATATACTCAATGGGTTATAGTTAGGGATATATATATCCCTAAATAAAAATAAAAACCATACATACATACATACATACATACATACATACATACATACACATTTTATACTTTTCAAGGTAATTTCAGCATTGTCAACATGAGTTATAATGGGAACCCATTGAGGTAAAGGTTCATATTAAGAAATTCAGGATGTAGCTCAGTGGATTAAAGCACTTGCTAAAATGCATGAGAATGGAGTTAAGATCCTTAGCACCTGTATGAATTCCAGGCAACAATCTATAAACATCTATCCTTAAACCCACAGGTAAATGTAGTCTTTACCCCTCCATAT
>JADRCD010195282.1:0-26545 GCA_019843815.1 Montemys delectorum | reverse complement strand
TTGTTGTTGTTTTTGTTTTTTTTCTGCTTTGTGAGACGCAATCTTATTTCCAGGGAGCCTTGGAACTCACTATTCAGACCACACTGGCCTTGAACTTGCAGTGATGCTCCTGCTTCTACCTTTTAAATGATGGAATTATATCAGGCACCATCACGCCCACCCTTTCCTATCCCACTTGCTACCTTCCCAGCTCACGTAGCTATTCCCACACACCACTGAGTCATTAAAGCCTTAATCTTGCTCCCTTTTCATCGGCCTTCACCGCTTGGTGAAGGGACACCGCTTTGTCCCTTTCACTCCTCGGATTAGATAATGAGGACCCTTCTTTCACAAATTGTTCTTTGAGTGTCTCATCTGTCTGTCAGTCTCTCACTCTCCGACTTAATCAGAGTTGTTGTTGTTGTTGTTGTTGTTGTTGTTGTTGTTGTTGTTGTTGTTTTGAGACAGGGATTCTCTGTACAGCCCTGGCTGTCCTGGAATTCAACTTTGCGGACCAGGCTGGCCTGGAACTCAGAAATCCGCCTGCCTCTGCCTCCCAAGTGCTGGGATTAAAGGCGTGCGCCACCACTGCCCGGGTAGATTTTTAACCCTACTAGTCATTTTATCCAACAGTTTGTAAGAAGGCTGCCGATATCCTCCACATTGATAAATCTGACAGTGTTCAGCTATCATCTAACCTAACCTATATATAGCGTTTGAGACTGTTATCAATCTGCAGTTGATTACTTTCCTTCCTCAAATGCTTTCCTCACTGACCTACTGTCCTTCATTGGTCATCTGCCTGCCTCATTAGCTGCTCCATTCAGTCCACTATACCAGTGGCTTTCAACCTGTAGGTCGTGATCCCTTTGGCAGGGTGGAAAGACATTTTCACAGGGGGTCACCTAAGGCCATCAGAAAACATGGATATTTACTTTACGATTTGTAACTGTAGCAAAATTGCAGTTATGAAATAGCAATGAAACTAGTTTTATAGTTGGAGGTCACCACAGCATGAGAACTGTCCTAAAGGGTCACAGCATTAGGAAGGTTGAGAGCCACTGCTCCAAACAGATTCTCTGTCCCACTCTCCTAAACAAAGATGTGACTCAGAGTTTGATCCTTAGCTTTCTCCGCTGCTGAAACCAACTCTCTCACTGATTTCATTCAGTCTCAGGATTGTTCAACAAGCTGGATTCTAAATCCAAATGTTTCTCTGAAAACTTCTCCTTTATTTCTCCCTGTCCTTATAAATCTACTCTTCCTGTTTCTGAGGCCAAACCGTGGTGCTTTTTATCAACCAAGCTTCCTTCGCAGAAAATCCTTTAAGATACAGCCTAACAGGGTGACACAGACTTGAAACTCTGGCCCTTGGGAGATGAAGACAAGAGGTGGAGACTAGCCTGGGCTACATGGCTAAACCCTGTCTCAAAAATCAAAATAGCTGAGAACTCTCAGGCCACTCCTGTCATGGAAGCAGGTCAATGCCTTGCTCTGTCATCACTGGAGAAGCTCCATCCCAAAGCAGATGGGAGTAAACAGCGGAGACCCACAGCCAGACAGTATGCAGTGAGAGACCTTGGAGCACTCAGCTCTAACATCCTCCCTACTGGGCTCAAGGATTCCCTCCGAAGAGGAGGCTGAAAGAAAATAAGATCCAGAGAGGATGGAGGGCATCAAGAAAACAAGGCTTTCTAAATCAACATGATCAAAGCTCAGATGAACCCAGAGACTGGGGCAGCATGCACAGGGCCTGCACAGGTCTGTAACAAGTCCTTTTCATATATATTATAGCCCAAAACAGGGTTTCTCTGTCTCACAGCCCTGGCTGTTCTGGAACTTACTTGGTAAGACTAAACTGGCCTCTGACTTCAGAGATCTGATGGCCTCTGCTTCCCAAGTGCTAGAATTAAAGGTGTGTGCCACCACACCCAGCTTTGAAAAATATCTATTTTCAGTAAAAGGGAAAAATCAAAACAAGAACTGGTAATATGGTTCCACACACTGCTCTGACAGACCATTCAAGTTCGATTCCTAAGCACCCACATCTGGCAGCTCACAACTGTCTGTAAGTCCAGCTCCAAGGGATTCAACATTTCTAGAAGGGATAGACAAGCCAAGCATCAATTTCAGGGTGGACCTGAAGATCCCAGACAGCCTCAGCACTCTTTATGCTCCCATGAGCTGGAACCTGGAAAGATCTGTGGCCCAAAAAAAGATGCAATGGCCCAAGAGGAATCTATACCTCTGGACAGTCACATGGACGCTTCCATCCTGAACAGAAACATCAGGTAAGAAATGACCTTTACCCCACTGAAGTCTCACCTGCAGCCATTCGTCATGGACCCCAGCCCAGCCCTATCATAACTGAAAGACGCACCCCAGGACAGACTCTGAAGCCTACAGGCTCTTCAAGGACTTGAAAGATTTTGAATTCTGGCCTACTTCCAAAATTGGTAACTCCAACAATCAAGAACACTGTAAAGTCAGGGGCAACAGCTATTTCCATGATTGATGTCTCTATGACATCAGTTCCCCAGCTGCTGAACAACCTTGCAGCAATACAACAAAGGAAATGTGTGGGTACCTATTATCATTCGATATGACAAGGAATAGAACCTCCAAAGGCAAGGGCTTAAGTTTTAGAACGACCTTCACTCAGTTTATGTACTAGCCGAGTTACCTTGGTCAAGTTGTTTAAACTGAGATTTTGTATTTATTTCCTGTCAAATGGGGATGGGAAGAAAAATAAAACTCACTTTAAAAGGCTATAAGAATTTTTTAAATATAGATTTTGAAAATTCATGGAATAAAAAAATATATATCGAGTTTACTGGTGTTTTGCCTGCATGTATGTAAGTGTGAGGGTATTGGGCCCTTTGGAACTGGAGTTACAAACAGTTGTGAGCTACCATATGGGTGCTCAGAATTGAACCCAGGTCCTCTGCAAGAGCAGCCAGTGTTGTCTTAACCACTGAACCATCTCTCTAGCTCCTGAATGAATTATAGAACAAAGACTAATGAACACAAAATAGCTTTCCATGAATCCCCATATTTGAAGGGAATATAGGATCAGTTAAATCCAACCTAACAAAATTCCCTGGAAAGAACTGGTTTTTGGGTAGGTGGGAGTGGGGGGTGGGAAGTAGGTGGTGAGGGAGGTCCTTTCATAAGTAACTCAGCTTCCTGAATGCTGGGATTACATGTGTGTGCCACCATCCCTGAATTCAAAGGTTTTGGTTTTGGTTTTGGTTTAGAGACAGGATCCTACTAAGCCTAAACTAGGCTCTCACTCACTATGCAGTCAGAGATCCTGACCCTCCTGCCTTTGCTTCCCAAGTGTTAGGATGACAGGCATAGACCACCATGCCTTTATAGGGTATTTGGGATTTTATTTCTTTTACATTTTTCATTTTATTATCTGAAATGTGAAGGTCTAAGGATAACTTGTTGAAGTCAAGTTTAAAAAAAAAAAAAAAAAAAAGCTTAGCTGGGTATGGTGCAAACCTTTAATCCTAGCACTTGGGAGGCAGAAGCAATCAGATTTCTGAGTTTGAGAGTAACTAGCCTACAGAAAGGTCCAGGACAGCCAGGTCTACCCAGTGAAACCCTGTCTTAAAAAAACAAAAAAGGTTTGACAGTGGTGGCACATGCCTTTAATCCCAGCCCTTAGGAGGCAGAAGGAGATAGATCTTGAGTTCAGCCTGATCTACAGAGTAATTTCAGGACAGCCAAGGCTACACAGAAAAACCTTGTCTTGAAAAACGGAAAAGGAAAAAACAAACAACAACAAAAAAGGATGGTGGTGGTTGGGGGTTGGGTTCTGAATTTTTTAAACTCTTCCATTACTACACAAGAACTGGTAGTAATGGTTCTTTCCATTCAAAAAGAATCATGTGATGGAATGGCAGGCTGGTAAGAGAAAAATTTCCAAAATAGTTTTTGATCTTTACAATTCTGAACTATATAACTCTAGAATCGTATTTTAAAAACAACAGTATTAAAGATGGTGCAACCTATTAACCAATAGATGAAGTAAAATATACCTGACGTGACTCTGATACAAATAGAATTTGGGAAGTCACTACCTCCCAGTTTTCCATGAAGGCTTCGTCACCAGCCAAACCTGTGGCCGCCCCCAGCATTCTCCATGACTCTGTTCACTTACTTGCAAGGCAGCCTGGACTACGGTTGGACAACTCTTGAGTGTTAGTACAGTGTTTGTGCGGGTCTGTACCAGAGCGAGCAAGCGGTGTTCGACAGCACATTAGTGTGTGGGTGGAGGAGCTCTGACCCACAGCATAACTGCACTCATTGAGGAGGGTGACAGGGTGGATGGCTTGCTTCTGTTGGGCCGCCCTTGGACTTGGCTGGCGATCTGTTTCTGGAGAGTTTGTCTGGACTGATTGTCGCTGGGATGAGGAGCTGATGTTGGTTTCACCCACATATTCTTGCTTGACCTATCAATATGTCTGTGGCTCTGGTTTGTCAGGAAGCTCCCAATAGGGGATAGGAGCCCTTATTTAATCAGCATTAAGTCTGTCTCCCTGATTGTTATTACCTAATGCAAATTAAGCTTTCTTATTGCCTAACAACACAGCTCTGGGCAGGAAAAGAGGAACAAACTTAAGTAAGCCACAACATTGGCTTATCATTAGCACCAAAGTAGGTTTTCCTGGTAAATAGATGCATCCACTTTCCAACCCAAATGTACAACAGGAACCAAAAAGAGAGAAGAAATTGCTTCAAGAGACTTGAGCAGGAAGTGTTCATTTTTCAGTTGGCTCCATGCTTTGGAAACCAATCCTTTCAACTGAGAGACTATCATTGGCTTTCTCCCCCCACCTCTGTTACCTATTATTCTCATTTGAATGGTCTGTAACTGTCAAGTAAAGGTTGTTATCAGTATTGCATCTGGTCCAGATGGATTAGAGGGGGATGATGTTTGTGGCTCTCTGTAATCCCTCCATCAGCTCCAGGATTGCCAGTTTCTCCAGGGAATGTGGCAAAGCTGCAGAAAATCCCCCAAGACAAGATGTTTCAGGCTTCCCTCTGGTTTGGCTGGCGCACACACACACACACACACACACACACACACACACACACACACACAAGTAATGCAGGCAAGAAAAATGAGGAGAAAGTTTCTCTGGTCTGCAAATGAGAGGCAGCTGCAGAGTGAGTGCTCTGTTCCTCCTGAGGGTGGCTGCAGCCTGGTCAGTCTCAGAGGAATGAGCACTTCCATGCATGTGTTCTGTTTCCAAGATAACTCAAAGCCACCTGCTTCAAGCAGCCTCATATGGCGTCAGATATGTGTACTGATGTGGCCTCCAGACTAGTTCTGTTTCCAAGTCTAAAAATAGACTTGACAGAGGCTTTGAACAAATCTATATTCTCTGGGCTTGAGCTCCTTTAGATTGAATGGCATTTGCCATTCACTTTCATCATAGAATTGAGGGGAAATGGCTACAGTGGGGTTTGTAAAATAAAATAAAATAAAATTTTGAATCATCTGTAAGAGCAAGAACAATGAAACATGAAGTAGCCAGTCTTTACTCTTTTAAGTAGTAATTTATATTTATTGAAATTCATAGTGTACACACAGGCTGTGGGAAGACAGCAAAGGCAGACAGAGCACTGCTGAGCATTACAGAAGAAACACAAAGTGAGAAAGCAAAATAGCAGCTGAAAATGTTCTATTCTTTGCACTGAAAAGAGATTAGCGTCACAAGCAATATTGTAGGCAAAGTTTTAACATTTTTCTTTTTTGTTTTTTCCTACTCTAGAGCATTTTCAGTATTATACACAACTTTGTGTTAAACTCTTGGTATTGTGTTTTATTCATTAGAAATTGTTTACAATTAAACAAAAAAATCTACCTTTTTTTTAAAAAAAAAAAACAAGTAGAGTATTTTTAAAGAATTTAGAGATGGTTAAGATGTTTGATCTAAAAATAATACATTTCATCTACCAGAAAATCTGGTGGGAGAAATCAATAAACACAGCCTGGCACTTTCTCGAGAGCATCTAGGCCCTAAAATGGCCACAGCCAGCATCAGAAGTGATAGAGATTAAAAACCATGCCCTAACCTGCTACTACTTCAAAGACCCAGGCATCTACAGACGATGAAGCCAAATTTGTAATGACCCCTCTCTATTTGTTTATTTTGAGACCGGGCCTCACTGTGCAGACCTGGCTGTTCCGGAATCACAGACATCTACCTTCCTCTGCTTTCCCAGGGATTAAAAGCATGTACCACCGTACTTGGCAACATATCTGTTTTTAGAAATAATTTCTGAGTATAAACCATGGATACCTGGAAAACACACATTCACACAAGAGACAGAGAGACAGAAAGAGACAGACACAGAAAGCGAGACTGTCTGCCTCCTGGCACCCTTTGCTTCATTTTGAATGAAAAAGCATCATATCACCTATATTGTACACACACAAAAAGGAGACCCTTAGCACGGTTGTTTTCCTTCTACGTTTAGTGTCTCTGAACTCTGCACATATTTGTTTCAACAGATCTGCTTTATATTACAGATCAGAATGGAGTCAGTGAGTCCTCATTCAAATATGTAGGAAAGCCAGATAGACTTTTTTTAGTCGTTTAAGTGTTGTTTTTGATTTCTGTGTTTTTCCTATATCTGCCCTACCAGCAAGAAGGAAGAGATGAAAGAGAACCAATGAGATGTGATCTTGCTGTGACTCAATAACAAAGGTCTGTTAGAATTTTCTTTTTTCTCCTCCACCTAAAAACTGTTGGGAAAGTAACAGCCCCTCACATTTGAGCCATCTCTAGGGAATACATGGCTTCACTGTATGGGCTGAGCAGTCACCATCAATTACATGATTTTCCTCAGCAAGAGACTCTTACACCCAAATTTTGAAACTATGAACTATTGCAGGGGTGATGGCGCCTTGTATTTAAAAGGCCCCTGGGGAGGCCTAGTCAAAATATTTCGGCTCCACTCAGAAACTGCGATACAAAAGAAAAGAAGGATGCAGGGAGACTGTGAATCCAAAGGGAAACTTTTCCTTCCGAAGAAAATAGCAGACCGCTGGGTCTTCCTCTTCTCCCAGAGCAGGCTGGATCACACACCTTGCCTGGGAACATTCATTCCCAACAAGAAGCCCGAATTAGGTTTGCATCCATTTCTGAACGCCTGTGGTTAATAGAAAGCCTTCATCATCCCGCCCTAAGTGGGTGTGTTTAATTGTCCATGCATGCTCCCGGAGGCGCAGCACCGGTGTTGTAAATAGATGGGTGAGTAATGGGCACAGAGTTTTTCCACAAAGCGGAGCTACTGGCTCAGAGTGAGTGGACTCTGGTTTGAAAATGTGTTCCGGGCTATGGTGATACCAGGATGGAGTTGAGGTAAGAGAAGCCGGGGTAAGAGAGTGACCTAATTTCCTGAATTTGCAGTTTGCATCCCGACCTGGTACAATTCCCTGGTTAGCAGCCCCGCACCAGGGGGCAGGGGACACCTTCCGGGCAGTGCAATAGCTTCCTGAGCCACGTGTCTTTCAGGCTCACATCCTCGCGAGAAGGCTCCCCAAATAGGCCAGACTGAGCAAGGACTTGGCCCAGAGCCTTGGGAACTAAACAGTTGAACCCCCAAACTTCATCCAGAAAGCCGGACTAGAAGTGTCACCGAGAGTCTCAGTGGCTCCCAGCAGAGGTAGTGCGGGACCCTCCGACAGTTCCGCCTCACAGCCACCGTGGCTAAGCCCGGGTCATCCGCACCCTAGACAGATGAGCACCTTCAGACTGTGCGGAGAGCAATACTCACCGTTCCAGTTAGAACAAGTTTTAAGTGAGGGTTGGGCTGGGAAGCCGCGGGCAGGGGGTCACGTGCGCCCCCGTCACTGCAGTTCCCCTCGCCTCTCCGGTTCGAGTTATGCCATCAAGCTAATATATTGTGACTGCTCTTCTCTCCTGTGACAAAGGCTTGCAGCTGCCTCCAAATCAATAGACGTCAAAGAAATATGAAAACAGTCATGATGACACAAAACTTAAATCCTGCTTGCAGTCTACAGGACCAGAGCTGCGCTTCTGTTCTCCAGGCCGCCGATTAATTTATCCCAAAGTTTAGTCAAATTTTTATTCCGATACCTTTTTCCCAGCAGATCGCGCTACATCTGTCGGGTTTGTAATGTAATTTGTAATTACTGCCCTTCATGTGGTCCGGTGCCTTGAACCATCTTTAATTAAAAGCATAATTAAGGGAAGATCTAAAGAAAGACAATTACCAGATGGTCTTTTTTTTTTTAAGAGGCAGTAGTTGCTCAGAGAGGGGCTTAGGGTCTGTCCCCCTCAACCCTGTTCTTGGAGAGGGGGCGGCGGCCGGCTCCGCGCCTGCGCGCTGCAGAGGCCTGTCCGGGCCGGTGCGCACTGACCCCCTCCTGGCTCCCTGACCGGGCTTTAAGAGTTCCAAGAGGCCGCGCTCAAAGGTGAGCGCTAGCGTCTCGCACTGCATAGAAACTGACTTTTTTTTTTTTTTTTCCTTTTTTCTTTTCTGGTGGTCTCAGGGTTTGGAGTGGCCGCGGGGAGCCTGGAACCAGATCAAGGCAGAGACAACTTCCAAATTCGCGAAGCCCCCACCCCCACTCCCAGAGTGAGGGCCACCCTGCTGAGCGAGACCCTGGGAGTTCTGGAACAGAAAGGGAAGGATTGGTGGTGGAAGGAAGGAAGGATGGGAGAAATGGGGACTGATCCACCACAGAGCTCCGGCTTAAGTCCACCCCTGGATTCGGCCCAACTAGGTGGGAGCTGAAGGAGCGTTCCCACGACGGCTCCCAAGGACAAAGAAGCCAACCAGACCTTAGCTTCGCCGCACCCTCGACGGGCAGAGCGGCCCAGGATAGCGATTCCCTCCGCTCCCTGGTGTCCATGGCTCTCTTGGAATTTCCAGACTAAGAGTGGGGGGAGGTTAAACCCGTCTCGGTTCCTGTTTCACCCCACCATCACCCCCCCCCACACACACACACACACACGCATAAATAATGCAGACGGGAGCCAAGATTTCTGTATCAGCACCGCGTTGCCGGGGCGGCTGGCGCAAGGATTCTAAAGACGGAGAATGGAAATTAAACTGTTGTTGTATGAAGGGGATGTCATTATGTGACTGCTCATATTCAAAGTCAGGCAGCAGCGAATTGTAATCATTTCAATTATCTTCAATATATTTTCTTAGGATACAAGTTGTCAAAGATTTTTTTTTCCTAAGGAAGTACATTCTCGCGGTTCCGCGGGTCCATTTTCCAGACGGTTTGTTACTCTTGCTGCATGATTTGGTTTCGGCTTTTATTCCCCAGCTTCAGAGTCTCTTACAGAGATTTCTCCGGATGGGAAGAGCCACGTCGGCCCTTGTGGCTTCTCTGGCTGTGCCGACGAGGTCCACGGGTGGAAAATCGGCCTCCGTGTACCTGGCGCGTGCATTTTGGTTGCTTTCAGGTTTAATTAACTTTGAACAACAAATATGCTTCGAGTTCTGGATCTGGTGACGCCTTGGGAAAGGGAGGGGGTTGTATTGTACTTTGTGTCCTTCCCAGCCTGGAGTGGGAGCTGAGGGTGAGGGCTGGCAGTGCTTGCCTGCGCCCCCCGAGGCCAACCAAGCAGAAAAGCACGTGCTGGACTGCCGGGATCCAGGCTCTCTGAGAGTCCAGGGAAAGCCGGGAAGAGCCGAATCTGTGCAGCCCTCTCTCTGTCCTCAGCCAGATGCATGCTCCTCTCGTCCCCATCGTTGGACAGTGTGGCACGTTGGATGTGGTATCCTAGTAGGGAACGAAGGAGACCTGGAAAAGCTCTCTGCAATCCGGATCCGGGCAGAGAGTAGCTAACGGGCGCCTCCTCAGCCCTCGTCCAATCTCACGGATTAAGATTAATCCCGATCTTTACACTAATATCTCCTCTTTGGTTTTTATTATACTCATTTGGGAGGAAATGAGCTCTTGCCAGGCAAATAGCACCCCGCACCTCACTTCTCATAGCTGAGCAGGGCCGGGGCCTGAACAACCCCGCGGGCAATTCCCGAGTTGCCGATATTATATTTGTGAAATGTCCTTTTGTTGAGGCTTTTAACACCTTATAACGAATCATTTGTTCCTTTCTCTTTAATTTTGATAGACAATTAGCCATCAGAGATACACCAGTTGACTGTAACCGAGCATTAAACTCGCCTTTATGCAACGCTAATTTAGCATAACTGCTTTGTTTAACGTTGCTATATAAGAACCAGGTTTTGTAGTATTTTTTTTTTAAAAAAAGGTGTAATTTTATGTGGGGCTTCATTTCTTTTGGCCTTGTACGCAGCAAGCTCTTTCCTCTTTGTGAGGCATTTCGCTGGGGCCCAATGCCATTTCCCAGTGCCTAGCACCTGCAGGCCGAGGGGAGGGGATGTGGGGGGGGGGAGAAAGGGAATTAGCATTGATATAGATTTAGTTGAAATGTAATCTCTTAAATCTGTCCAAGATACAGAGAGATAATTACACTTTCACTGCATTGCCAGGGGTCAGTGTCTCCGAGGACTCGAAGAGTTGATTTACTAACAATAGTGTTACATTAAAAAAAAATGGCGTTTGAGATTATAATGTTAATGGCTGCGGTCGCTGGGGAATGCTGCCGCTTCCAACTAATTCCACATAACTTCTTTTCCCTCCTTCCTTTCTTCCTGGGCTTCATCTTTGTAAGGGACTGGAGCCTTCCTGTGTTTAATTTGCTGCAGGCGCTAGAAGGTTAAGACTAGCTCTGGGGCTTGGTCATGACACAGTTGTTCCAGTAGTGTTTGCTTTGTGACCAGTAAGGCTGCCTTGTCAGCAACAAGGACCAGAGTGAAGGAGAGTGCTAGGACCACCTCTCATCATGGTGAGCAGAGGGCACCCAGGCAGAAGACAGCACTGGCTGGACTTGCACGGCTTTCAGCTCTCCCTGGCCTTGCATCTCTGGCCAGTCTTGCAGCCTGGAGAAACATGCCAACAGGCTGGATTTCCTTGGTCCTGGAGCTCTTCAGTCAAACCAAGACCAGGCCCTGTTCTTAGCCCTTCTCTACAGCTATGGCTGACTTTTGCATAGCCATCTCAAACCTAGGGAGTTCCTTTCCCACAGAGTTTTCATCCTAGCTGATTTAGGCAGGGGACTAGGACCTGAGTTCAGTGAAACATGGCGAAGTCCTGATTCCAGTCTGGGATGAAGATGAGCTTTCAAACTAAGAAAGCAACCTTCGTAGTAGAGAGTATTATGGAATTTACATTACCCCTACACAGGTCAAACTTCAGGTACAGGTCTCCACCCCAGAAATCCTGCGGTTGCCTCTATCTAGTAGTCTTGAAAGTTTACTGTGAAGTTTTGCACTACAAGAGTATCACTTACCAGTGTGTGGAGGCCACTAGTTGCCCACCAAAGTGCAAGCAGGCTTCCCTCTCATCATTCTCAAGTGGACCGATAGCCATTGAAACTGTGTCCAAAATGCCCTGGCTAAACAGCACTCTCAGATTTTCTTAGGCAAAGAACACAACTGGTTTGGTGGCCTCCTCCAGTGATAGATGACTGAGGATTCAAATCCAAGGAGTGTCCAGCTGCCTAGGTCTTTGCCCAGGGCCATGGCCATTGCTAATATCACCCCCCCCCACACACACACACACATATACCAGGACACATACACACACAGACAGAGAGAGAGAGAGACAGAGACAAAGAGAGAGAAAAAGATAGAGACAGACACAGAGACAGAGACAGAGACAGAGGGACAGAAACAGACACAGAAAGAGACAGAGAGAAGAGCTTGTGTGTTCGGATAGTGAAAGGGAAACACTTACTTTTCTACCTATATCTCCACACTTGAAGACAAGGGGACACCAGGGTTCATTGTGCCAGATCTGGACAGAAGGCCTCGCCCAGGCAATCTTTCCACACAAGAAGCTTTGCCTCTTTGGGGACAGTGGTGGGTCTATGGGAAGGGAGTTGTCTGAGCTAAACCCTGCCCCCAGACCAGCCTCAGAGTCTTGACCCCCCCATTGCCCTCCTAGAGGTCCCTATGCCCAGGCTCTTGGAACTCTTTTTGGGGGGGGTCTCCTGTAATCCCAGTGTGTTTACCCCAGTGTCCTCTTATCTTATATGTAACAGCAATATATATGTTAATTGAAAACTTCTGAATTTAAAAAGGTTGTGACAAGTTATAATTTGTCCTGTCAATGCCTGGAATCCTTATTTATCTCTTTAGTTTGCCTCCTGCTTGCGCCTGTCAGCTAACAGCTTGCCTAACTCGTTGACTTCCTCACTCATGGCACGGAAACGACAAATGTGCTGTTTTATCCGTACAATTTATTTCATTATTGTTGCCAGCACGAAGCATCACAATCAATCATAAGGAAGTCCAGTTGGCAGGTGTCAATCTTGGTGTGTTTTTGTATGTCTCGGTCTATATTTAATCCAATTATAAGGGTCACGGAGTAAGTGCCAGTCCTCTTGTTAGAACTCACATCTTATTTAAGATTTAAAGTAAAAAAGTCAACTCGATCACATAGCCCTTTGAGGGGAAAGGGAGGGGGTACACTTGAAGCACCCCAACCCCATTCTTCTCACCTCCTGTTTAAATTATTAACCCATCCTTTTTTATTAAAGAGTTGCAAGGGATTCAACTTTTATGAGAATTTGTGTGCAAATGAAGGCTCTCCTTATTTTGCTAAAGTAGACACAGCCTTAATGATGAGAGATCTTTCCGCTCATTGCCCATTCAAATACAATTGTAGATCGAAGCCAGCCTTGTCAGGTTGAGAAAAAGTGAATTTCTAACATCCAGGACGTGCCTGTCTACTTCCAGAGAATTGCATCCAATCACCCCCAGGGAATTCAGCTAATGTCTCCATCTCCACCCAGACAAGGGAGAGAAAGAAATCAAATGTGGTATGGCAAGCTGACTTCATATGAGAATGTTTAAGAGGAAAAAAGACAGTGGAATGTTCTTGAACTGATGGCAGTAGAGGTTTTCTTGGTGAGGAAAGCAAACTGGAAGAATTAAGGATTTTCTAAAAGGTTCGACAGAACTTACTTCAAGGCAGAACAGCCAGCACCAAGGCGGCTAAGTGAGGCATCTCTTTGTATGCGAGCTTGAAAATAATTGACTAGCACAAATCTCAAAATCATATATAATCGAGCCATCATGCGGCCCTTTAGACCAGGGTAAAGAAGTAGCAAATATTATCTTTGCATAAATATCTCCCAGTTTGATGCTTGAATTCACAAAATATTCCTCCCATTTTGATTTAAAAAAAAAAAAAACCCGTTAGAACGAGTTTGCTGTTTAAAGGGGAGGTTGTGAAGGGCAGGGAGAGAGGAGTCAGAACCAAGCAGTGCCCAGTTAATTTGATTGCTTAAGTGACCTCGGCTTTGACTACTTTGTATAGATATCTGAAATGACCTGCAAGGCGACACAGAATTTTTTTCAATCATCTGTGGACATTTCTCTGCCTTTTTACTTTTTGTGCTGGGAGATCTTTATGAAACCCACCCAGTCTTACACGAATTAGCACCCACCCTGGAATGCTAGTCTTTAAAGATAGAACTTAGCAGGGTGAATGAATTTTTGTAAAGAGATATTTTCAGTAAAAAGACCAAAGCCCATCCTGTAGTCTAGATCCAGTAGGCGGGGGGGGGGGGTGTTCCCCCAACCCTGAAAATGCTTTAGTTAAAGGGCCAGATGCACAGGGAGGGGTGGGAGAGCCAGATGTTCCTTGAACAAGAGGTCTTAGCTGTAGTTCAAGACTATGCATATCCTCTCCCTTCCTCTCTCCTTCCTCACCTCTCTGTGTCTTACCCTCTCCATCTATCTTTCACCCTCCATCCCTCGTGCCCCACCCCTCACTCAACCCTACTTTCCACCTCCCTTCAACTAGTTGGAAAGGACGCTCCAGGATCCCAGGGAGGAATGGAACCTCCACAGACTTTCTGGCAATCAAAGCTGCTGCCGAGAAACAGAACTTGTGATTGCCCCCAAGAGTAGGAGAATGCAATCTAGGCTAGCCTGGGACAAGGGGAAACCTGGAACAAAAGTTTCTTTCACCCACCTACAGCCTGCCTCGAGTAGCATTCCCGAGGCTAGCTACACGTTCTCTACCATGCCTCCAAGCAATCTTCAATGCCCCTAGGCCAGGGGCAGTGTGCCCTGGAGATGCTGAGAGTCCTACAAGAACAAAGCCATAACCCCGAGGCTAGGCACACCTTGGAGGCAAGTCTCAGGCACTAAAGGAAGGCTCAGTACCACCGTTCTCCCCCAGTACTGAGACTTCTGGAAGGGTCTCCAGAGTTCTGTAAGGTTGGTGACTACCAGGAGAACCTGACTGAGGCCTATGGCTACGCTTACCAGGTGGTGACCCCAACGCCCGCTCCCTCTCTCCCTGCTTTCAGTGTGTGCCGGGGGCAAATAGAGAGCCGCTTTAGCGTTGGCCTGGAGCTCGGGAAGGCCAAGGTCTGGCCTCGCTTCCACCACTACCCGTGCTCTCTCCCCGGCCCTAACGAGCCCTTTATTGACAGACAGATTGATAAGCTGGCGAGCGCTGTGGCGTTTCCAGCTTCGCTCTTGAGCACCCTGCTGGGTTGCAGGGATCCGCACAAGCTTAATGGTTCCAAACAAGCTCCAGCAGCTCTCGCTGCAGCCTCCGGTCGGAACAAGGGGTGGGTGAAAAGCCTGGGACAGGCTCAGAGAAGCTGGAAAGCCTATCCGAGGCCTAGAGCCCACCAGTCACCCATCCCCCAAGGCAGATGGTGGAATAGATGGGACGGCAAGACATTTGAGGACGTGACCGGAGGAAGTTCTGGCTGGAAGGTAGGGGCTTACCGAAAAACTAAGTCTTAAGAGGTGGCAGCAGGGGGCGGGGGATGGTGGTGAAGAAAGCTGAGCAAGGGCTTCAATGCCACTTCCCAAACCATCAGGATTCGCGGGACGACTGGACCGCTCTAGAATCCAGATCACACTACAGTGGTTCGGGGGAAGTAGTTGTTGGAATGGAGAGAGGAAGAAGGGAAGGCTTTTGTAAATAAAAAAAAAAAAAATGTCTCCATTGGGATCTATCCAACGCGTTCCCTTTCGCCTTGTCCCCATAATCAGATCTCCAGGTTCGATGCACTCAGCAAGGTGCTAGAAGAGAAGCAAAGGTCTGGCTGAAAGGTGGCCAAATCTGAAGGAGCCGGCCAGCGGGCTGCTGAAGCCGATCCCTGCTTCTTGCAAACTTCCACACCCGTCCAGGTGTGTGTGTCGGGGGCGGAGCGAGAACCTGGAGAGCCTGCACCCCAGCGTCATTTGCTCAAGACTCTCTCCCTTCACCGCCCTCATCCGGCCAAGGAGTGCAGGCTCTAGCCCTCGAACCTTCCCCGCGTCCAAGTGCTCCCCTCTTGGTCTCCACACGTGTACACCCTGGTCCACCCTGGCTGTCACCCAGAAGTTGCCTGAAGGCAACCACGCCCATTCCCTTCGTTGCCCACCGTCTCCACAAGAGTCTCCCGCCCTTCCAGGACCTCAGTCATTCCCTAACTCCAGACCCAATGCAAACAGAAGAGGGAGGAGAATGAAAGTTGAGAAGCCCTCGAGGGTGAAAGGGCAGGGATGTCGACGCGGGTGGAGGTATCTATTCCAAGATAGACAGGCTTGGCAAATCTAGCCGTCTTCAGTTCCACAGAGGGTGTGAAGACCACGGGTCAGTATCTGGCGACCTTGCCCCAATTTCTTCATTCACTCAGCACGAGGAAGGGGAATCTTAACTTCCCGATCTTCCACGTCCCCACTCTTGCCCCTCTAGGCCACAAAGTCAACAGTTAGCCCTCAAGTCAAAGATAAATACCATCATCTACATTTTCTACATGAATGGAGCTTTTCAGTTCCACAGGAGAGGGAAGCCCGGGCACTCTGGCTTTGGGGCTTCCCTCAGGAAAACGCCAACAGGCCTAGATTTGGCCCAGTTTGGGGAAGGAGTTTGCTCATTGGCTGCTGGAACCACAGTCTATGCCCAACTTGTGACTTGTGGAAGCAAGGGCCAGGTAGGGTTATCCATTTGGGTCACCTCCTGAAAAAAACTTTCCAGAGGTTCCCTTTCGACTTCTCGTGGTCTTCGTTCTTCTGATGATGTGACTCCCTAGAGGACCTAGGGGCATGCTAGGGGATCACTTAGAGAGATAACTGGCTAGCCTAAGAGCAAGGACCGTGGGATCCGCCTGCTGGATGGCCCCTGAACTCCGCAGGACCTGTTTACTTGGAAGTAGGGGGAGGGGGGCTTAAGCCGAGCCTCAAAGAGGACAATACCAGCAAGGGGCAGGCTGGGCGTGTGCACTTACGGGCCAGACCCCGGAAAACTCTTAGGATGGAGCGAGTCAGACTCTGGCTGAAGAGAGGGAGTCTCCCGCCGGGCCAGAGAGCTAATCTGCGGAGCTGAACCCAACTCTGGCCGCCGTGACGTCACACGCGCCCGGCAACCAATGAGGGCAGCGCTGGCGTGGATATTAAGGAAAGTTAGCGCCTGCCGGATCACCCTCTTTTCTTATCGTTGACATTTAAACTCTGGGGCAGGTCTTCGCAGAACCCGGCTGTCAGATCTGCTTCTTCCCCCGAGAAGCGGCTTTGAGAAGTGTGGGAACCAGCGCCACCAGGCTCACCTGCCACCCCGCCCTCGGCTCGCAGGTAACCGCTCTGGCTCTAGCCAGAACTCACCCCGCTAGTAGCGGCGCCCGTCTCCGACGTCCGCAACCTGTGTCTTCAGGTCGTAGAAAGCCTCCCTGAGTGGCCCTAGCCTTGATTTATTTATTTTTTTATTTTTTTAATATGGAGGCTTACAAAGATGGTAGAGGAGTTGCTACGGGTGGGACGGGAGGAGGGATGTCTTTGAGAAGCATGCTTCTTTGTAAAAGTAACAAAATGTTCTGGTCTCAAGAGTGGACTTCCTGTCTGGCCCTGAGCTGGGGGTGAAGTGGGGGGGGGGGGGGGGTTGTGGCCGCAGTCTAAAGAAATCGCTGAGATCCTAAGAAAAGCAGGCGGTGGGCATGCAGTTTGCAACACGCCTTCCCCGATGCAATTAGCCACATTCATGCTTGGAGAAGCCACCAAGTCTCGCGCCGAATTCATGGAAGCACCCTGCAGAAGGTCGGGCGACTTGCGACAAAAGTTTTCCCGAGGTTGTGTAGATGTGCGTTCCAAATCGAAGTCAAAGTCTTGGGGTTCGTTCCCCCCCCCCCCAAAGGAGCACAGGACGAAAGAATGCGGCCCTCCAGAGCTGGGCAGCGCGCGGAGGCCCCAGCGTGTGATTTGAGCTTCCCTTCGGAAGACCTAATAATTAGCGATTCTCACTGAGCTAGAACGCGGGCTCGGGTTACCGGGAACGGGTTACTACCAGCGGCGGAGCTCTGTGCTTCGGCGGGAAGCGTGTGGGCTCCAGGGAAACCCGGCTGCTGAGTGCCCTGGAGAGAGATACCCATGTTCCAGCTCCAGGAAGGCCAGAACTTGGCCGAAGTGGGTCAGGAAAGCGATTACCCCAAACTTAAACTAAATGGTGTTTCCGCCAGGTTGGATAATCTCTCAGCCAAGCCCTAAGCTTACTAGGAGATGCGCAGGCTGCCCGAGCCGGGGCACCGGAGCAACCCACCGGAAATCTGAGGCCATATAGCAGGCCTGGTCTGGATTCGCCCACTCCCACGCGTGCTCCTGACGTCCTCTCTCTAGACCCGCTGGAGGCACTTGTGCAGCTCGTTTGGATCTCAAGCACCAGTGACAGGTGCCCAGGAATCTAACTCTGAGCAGAGTCCCCTCTGCGCGCCTCACATAGGAGCGAGGCCACAGGCAAAGTGGCCACCGGGCTGCGCACCTTACCTGAACGGGGGTCCTCTCCTCCGTGGGTTCCTTATTCCAGAGCTGAGCGGTGAGCAGTTTGTCCGCTTCGCAGTAGGAAGTGGACCTTCTCCAGTCATAAATCAAACCCAGCCATCCTCGGGCCTCCTCCCTCATTAGAGATGTTTATTGGAGATTGTGTTTATTCGGCTGTCACGGCGAGAAAACGCGGTGACATAATTACCTCTGACCAGAGTCCTCGCCCTGCGCCCAGGGCGAGCCAGGGACCTCCTCTGCTGCGGTCTTACTCTGCTGCCCTCCTTGATCAGAGGGCAAATCGGATTGGCGTGTCTACTTTTTTATCCCCTCAGACTTCGTATCATTTGAATTTTTTGGAGAACTTAGTATTCAAATTTCTTCAGTGTCCAGGAGTTTATTTATTGTAGACTTCGAAAGGAAAACCAAAGAGAATCCAGCTTCTCGGGGAGAGAAGGAGAGAGAGAGAGAGAGAGAGAGAGAGAGAGAGAGAGAGAGAGAGAGGGAGAGAGAAGTAAGGGAGAGAGGAGGAGAGGAAGAAAGGGAGAAAGAGAGAGAGGGAAGGGGAGAGACTGGGTATCCTGCATGAGAACTTTCTAGTGCCCTGGCAGAGACGCCTGCCTGGGCCCGACCCCACTCCTGCCAGACCTAGAAGGATGAGCGCCAGTATTCGTCGTATTATTTGTTGCTTCACTTTTCATTCCTTTTCTTTTCGGGAGGAATCTGGCTTCAGGGCCTTGAGCCCAGAGTTCAGACATTCTCCCAGGTGGACCCCGATCTCCGATGAAACAACCAGTGCTTAATCCTTCATTGCTCTGTCCCTGACTCCCAACCTCCATAGGGTTTTCCCTGATGGGGATCAAGTCACCATCTGTGAGACTAGTTAGGAAATGATGAAAAGCGCCAAATTGTTCTCTAATTGAAAAATACATTGTTTTTGGAGGAGTGTGCACTGACAAAGTATCTGGGATTCCAGCTTTTGATCCCTCGCTACTGTTGCCTCTGTTCTCCAGTCACCAATAAAACTCACATTGAGCCCCTTAGTGCCTTGATTAACAGGCAGATTAACTCTTACTGGGGTTGGGAACAGCTTGTCTCAATCAATGTCATTTTAAAAGCCTGTCAGGATGCGCTTAGTTCGGTTCTGGCTGCTGGAGTGAGCCAGCCCTGACATTTGCTCTCTTTTTCCCAGTCTCAGAATCCTGAGCATCAGGCCTAAATGTTTCTAGCTCCTGGACAAAACAAATCGCAGGAGTCAGTGCTTGGCCTTTCTACCAGACCGCTGCTTAGACATATTCTATAGAGCAAGGTGACCTTAGCTAGCTTTTCATTTGAGGCTGAACGCTTACCTCTTTAGAGGGAAGGGAGACTTGAAGGAATGGCCCGGGGTTGGGGAATGGAAAGGGAACTTTGCTAGACACCCTATTAGTAAACGTCCCCAACGAAGGGACTTCAGAGTGTCCTATGCATTAGAGACTTTGAATCTAGTTTCCATATAGACAACTGCAGGATGGGGAAGAAGGCAGGCTTGAGAGTTAACTCACCTCCTACAAGAAAGCTTTTTGCTGGGACGCCCATCTGGACAATGCCGGGTTTTAAGCATTTTAGGGGTGGGCTGGGAGGGAAATGGGGGAGGAGAGGTGCTGCCCAATATGAACAGAAGAGGATCAGACCCGTGAGCGCCCAGATATACTAACCATTTGGCAGGAAGCAAGGAAAGGCAAGGGCACCGTGGCTTTTTCCAGCCAAGCTAAAGTCTGGAGGCGCGCTGGGCAGTCATTCGGCTCTCCTCTGCTTCTGTGAGTCCGGCAGGTTCCTGGGGAAAGCGGAGAGAGAAAGCCCCAAGTCAGGGAGGTATCAGGAACTGATAGGGTGGCTAGGGTGGAAGACTTTGGCTTTTATGACCCTTTGATTTGTTTGCCATCCCAGCAATCCATGGAATCCATTCTTCAGGGCCTGCAGAAAGAGACACATTTGGAGCTCTGTAAAGGGTTTCCGGGTGTTTACTGAGACCTTCCTCCTCCAAAGAAATACACCCTCGCCCTTCCCTGTGTCAGCACTGCACTTTAGCTAGGACCAGTAGAAACGGGAGTTTGGAGGTGTCGGAACACGGAATGGAAAACTGGTTTTTTCAGGCTGGGAGGCTAAAGCACATTCCCGAGAGCTGGGCACTTCTTTGCCTCGCCAGGGGCCGCTCTCGGGACAGAGACCTGATGCGGGGGGCACAGGCTGCCAGGGACTGTTGGGAGTGAGATTCTGAAGGGGCCTCCCACTTTCGCCTCCATACTGATTAGAGAGGTTCTGAACACTGTCGGCCAAACCTCGATGCCCCCAGTGCCACTCCCTCCACACCAACAGCTTTTGGTTACCCGGCCCCTGCTAGAACACTCCCGCCAGAGGAAAAATGTTCTTGCACGGGTCAGAGGGTAGAATGGAGGAAAGAGTAGCAAAGAGTAGTAGTGAGCAAAGTAGTGAGCAAAGGCAGCGGGAGGGGGGGGGGGAGGGGGAGGGGGGAGGACCCAAAGTGAAGCTTTTGGCCAGCCTTTCTATCCCTGCACAGAAGGCGAAATGGGCCTCAGACGTGTTGAAAGCCGCAGTTAAAATGGCGACCTGAGCGTTGTCTCAGTTTTACTGACGCCTTGCACCTTGGTTTTAGCCACCCTCCTTCCAGGTCTCACCCCGACAGCAGGTGCTTGGCAGAAAAGAGAATTTACTAAGGACAGGGCAGTTCCAGAGAGAGAGAGAGAGAGAGAGAGAGAGAGAGAGAGAGAGAGAGAGAGACAGAGACAGAGACAGAGACAGAGACACAGACAGAGAGAGACAGAGAGACAGAGGGGGGAAGGGGAGGGAGGGGGAGAGAGAGAAAGGGAGAGAGAGAAGAGATAGAGAGACAGAGAGACGAGACAGAGAGACAGAGAGATATCCTGGCTCTCACCCCTTTCTTTAAACTTTAGAAACTCTGCCTCTTTCTGATCCTCAACTGCCCTCCCCAAATATTGACACACTAGACGCAGCCGGGTCCTTTCTATTTCTTGTTTGTGTAGTTTCCAACAATCCCACCCGAAGCCCCCATCCCCACCCAATGACGTCAGTGGCATTCACGCCAGGCCCCTAGCTTCTTCTGATTTTTTGTTAAAACTTTTCTCTGAGGTGAGGTGGGGGTTGTAAGTGGGAGAAGGGGCTGATTGAATGAGCCAGTGCCCTGGGGGGAAATAGCAACAAGATTATGGCTGCCTCTTTCTTAGGCAAAGCTTAAGAGGGTGCTAATCCACTGGGTTGCTAATTGAGAGGTTGTAAAAATGATATTCGCCGCCTCCAATTGGGACAGTCGCTGGACATCCCCCCCCCCCATCTTGTTTCTTTAATGCTTGCTTGAGATGTAAAAGGGGAGAAAAGGAGAATGCAGACTTCTCTGATCTGGAACCTGGACTTCAGGCAGGACTTCCTGGGAACTCCTGAAAGTCCCGGTCCTACGAAATCTTTCACTGGAGGCCGCCAACGCAAGCAGTGGCGCCACCTCCTTAGCCTCTGGCCAGTGTTTCTCTCTAGCTCCGATCCAGTGCCCTGGGTCCTCCGGAATGAGTCCAGCTAGTCAGCCACCTTTCCCAAGCTGAGGAGATGAGTGGTTTGTGCTAACCCACCTCTGGCTCGGGTAACGGAAGGCCTCTTCTGTCCCCGGAACTCTGCTAAGACTCCTTGATACTGTATTGCTGGGTCTCAGGCAAGGGCTAGGCTAGGATGCCCACATCAGGCTCAGAGGCAGCCTGCAGCGTACATCTGGTTCCAACTCCCGTGAGGATTCGTCAGTGCAGCCTGTCAGAGATCAACTGAGTGAGCAGACTACTGCTGGACGCTGACTTTCGGTTTTTTCCCTAAGTCAAAAGAATCAAAGGCTTCGCTGCGATGGTGGCTTTCGGCCTCCTTGCCTGAACTTTGCCAACCCCACTTCCCTTGGCTGGGTTCTGAGCCTGTTCTGGATCTCAGGCCTTCGACTTCTCAGCTCCAAGGCCTGCAGGCTGCGAGATAGCTCCGGACAGCGCAGGACAAGGCAGCAGCCTGCTCCCCTGTCACCTAAACTGCAGACTCCAAGGGACGTCTTTGGAGTGTACTGAGGTGTATCCTAATGTCCGGCATTCAACAAATGGACTTCTGGTGTGTGGTCAGAAGGGAAAAGCCATTTACTTACTTTCCTCGCCGTTTTTCTGGCAACAGTTGAAGGGGAATTGCCTCCGTGGACTGAGCTGACCCAAGAGAAGGGAGTCTTGGCGGGGATACATAAGTACCACACACAGATAGCCGGTTCCTCACAACGACACACGTTGACACACCAAGAGAGCCGGCGGGGACACACACTCGCAGAATCTCTCCCAGCATTGGTCAAACCCCACCCCCACCCTCAGGCTTCCACTAGTTCCCCTCCCCTCTTGTCTTCCCCTCCTTTCGATGGCTTGGAAAAGCAGCCGCACTTAGTCAACAAATGGCACGTGGGAGAAGTTGGAGAGTGTTTGGTGAGGACTCTTCAGAGCTTTTCACAAGAATCCTCTGTACACAAAGTAAGTGGCGTGTTTACTCGGGCCTCTCCAGGCTGGGGCAGTGCGTCCGCTCCGCTGAGCACGGTGGCTTCGGAAAGCAGAAAGGAGAGAAGAAAAGGCCAGGGGTGCGGTAGTGGGGTGGGGAAATGGGCAGGCTCGGGAGGCCTGGGCTGGGGCGACCGCTGGGCCTCGCTGAGTTCTCGGCCTGGAGGCCCTCTTCAGGCCTAGGCATCGTTGTGCCTCCATCGCCGGAGTGGGGGCTGCTGGGATCCAGGGACACTCCCGCCTCTTTTCTCCTGCTCCTAAAGGTCAGGTGGACTAGAGAGCCGCCACGGCTGTACTTTGTGTCCTGGGGCCAAGGCCGGGGTGGGCTAGGGGTGGGAGGTTAGGGTGGACCGGGGCGGAGCGGCAGGCCACTGTACAAGAAAGGACCTCGTAGAGATGGTGGAACTTGCTACCTCCACGGACTGGGAACCCCTGGCCCAGCTTGGGGTTACAGGGACAGCATGACTTCCAGCTCAGAGGCCTCCATTAGACTGATCAAGTTCGCGGCCGCAGCGCTGGCTGCCGAAGCGCGTGGAGCCGGAGACCTCGGCGAGCGCCAGAGCCTGGGAGCGGGGGGCCCAGCGCCGAAGAGAGAGAAGCCGGGACCCACCGGCGGAGCCGAAAACAAGTGTATTCATATTCAAACAAACCGACCAATTGCACTAGGCAGGGAGAGGGAGCATCCAATCGGCTGGCGCGAGGCCCCGGCGCTGCTTTGCATAAAGCAATATTTTGTGTGGGAGCGAGCGGTGCATTTGCATGTTGCGGAGTGATTAGTGGGTTTGAAAAGCGAACCGTGGCTCGGCCTCATTTCCCGCTCTGGTTCAGGCGCAGGAGGAAGTGTTTTGCTGGAGGATGATGACAGAGGTCAGGCTTCGCTAATGGGCCAGTGAGGAGCGGTGGAGGCGAGGCCGGGCGCCGGCACATACACATTAACACACTTGAGCCATCACCAATCAGCATAGGTGTGCTGGCTGCAGCCACTTCCCTCACCCACACTCTTTATCTCTCACTCTCCAGCCGCTGACAGCCCATTTTATTGTCAATCTCTGTCTTCTTCCCAGGGATCTGAGAATTGCTCTCACACACCAACCCAGCAGCGTCCGTGGAGAAAACTCTCACGAGCAACTCCTTTAAAATACCGTCATTTCAAACCGTTGTGGTCTTTAAGCAACAACAGGGGGGAAAAAAACCAAAACAACAAAAAAACCAAAAAAAAAAAAAAAAAAAAAAAAAGCCCAACAAAACTCTTGACAGGAGCTTTGACACCGACGAAAGAGAGGATGCCTCTTAAAGGTGAGTCCCGCTTCTTTCTTCTCGATTTCTTTATATTTCAGTATCCTGGCAGGTCTCTCCCTCTTTTCTTTCCTCCCCTCTCGCCGGTCCCCTCCCCCACTGTTACGCCTGGAGAGTTGGGCCGGAGAAGTTTCCACGCAGGAGCCCAAACTTTCTACTTCCAGCGAAAGCCCGCGTCGGAGGGCGACGATCTGCGAGCCGCAGCAGCGCGGAGCTCCAGGCAGGCGGCTGGCACTGCACCAGCTCAAGTGCGGCTGGAGCTCTCGGAGAGCAGCTAGGCTGCAGGGCGCCCCCGCAAACCGCAGCTCTCGGCTTCAGCGCCTCCAAAAGCTCGCGGACAGCGGAAAAGGACGAAGGGGCTCCGCCGTGCCCCAGGCCGCGGAGAGCAGCCACCGGCGATGCTTTTGTCCAGCCGTGGCCGAGCCGGCGAGCAGAGAGCGCCCAACCAGCCGACTCTCCGAGCCGCCTCCCGCCAGCCGGCGCTCCGGCTTTGTGCAAGATTCTCCCGGGCACAGAACTGCCTGCAGCACTCGAGCACCAAAGGGTCATCACGCCCTTCCTCCGCCAGCCGGAGCCGTGCGGATGGGCACTGCGGCCGTGCGCCCGAGGCCACGAGGGACCCAGAGCGAGCGCGGGCCGTGAAGGAAGCCACTAGGCCGAGGCGGTCGGGTGCGCTCTCCGAGGGAGCTCCGAGCCGATCGCAAGGACTACCAGCTTCCATCCACACCCCCAGGGCCCTCGCCTCCAGCCTTAGCCGAGCGCTGAGCTCGGATTTGGAAACAAACGCCTTAGCTCTCCCGGCTTCCCACAACTCTATCTTGCGAAAGTTGGTGTGTTCCCTGTCCTGTGGACTCCCACCTCCAGCTCTTGGTGGGTATTTTCCCGTGTGTCCGTTGACCAAGCTGTAACCCGTGTTGCCATTTCAACAAGTTTCGAGCTGGAAAGGCGATTTACTCCCCTTTTTCGAGTGTACTGATATTTTTCTTTGTGTGGCCTAAAGGGAAAAAAAAATCTTTAAGAAAGCACTGGCTTTCCCTCTCCTCGGATCACGTCCTCTCCCAGCTAATTAGTCTGAGTAATTCGAGAGCTTTAGGATTCTAAGACCCCAGGAGGAAAAGTAGCTTTTCAAAGTTCAGAAAGTTGTTGCCTCTTTCCCGGGGCAGATCTCCTTCGTCTCCCTGAGCCATAATAGCCTCGAATTTTAGCAAGTGTAATTGAGGGAAATGGAGTTGAATTTCAAGTGGAAATGCTTTCTTTTTCGAGTGCTAAAAAACCTGGCCTTTCATTAATGAGCTTTCTGAAAAGTTTAAAAACAAAGTGAATGTTCTCTCTCTCTCTCTCTCTTTCTCTCTCTCTCTCTCTCTCTCTCTCTCTCTCTCTCGCCATTTTGGATGTTAAACTCGAACTTGGGAAGGGTTAAGGAGATAGGATCAGAAAAACAAATGAAAAGCTAAAATCCTTGAAAGCCTAGCAGGTTTACCCAAGAGAAAGAATAATTGTGGCCACTGACGGAAGAGGGGTGCTGGGGATCTTTGCATATGTTTGAAGGCAATTGGTGAGTTGTAATCATTTGGCCCTGGAGGGTAAACTTTGTTGCCCTAATTGCTAATTTCCAGGAGAGGCATCAGGAGAGAAACCAAGCTTCTCCGAACACTTCAGCTAAGGAATGTGGGAGTGGGTTTTGAAATTTAAATAATTGAAACAATAGCATCGTGTGAGTTTGGGTTTGAGTCAGAGAGTAGGGAGGACAGAGGTCCAATGGACTTGTGGACTTTTGAGATTTCTGAAGACTCCGTCATTCCCGATGCAGGTCTATGACCTCCTCCAAGGCAGTACAAAGACCTAGCCTAGGCTAGGGGTTTGGGCTGAGGCAGAGGGGTCTAGCTTCTTTAAGAACAGGACTGCTTCCGGGTGCAGGGTGTGCCCTGCTTCCCAGGGTGCTTTTTGCACCGAGTGTTAACGATTACTTAGGTAATTAGATAGCTTCTTAGAGAAGAGGAGGGTGGGAACCAAGCAAAACCGGAACCTGAAGTGCTATCACCTTCCCACTAGCTTGGGAAACTAATCAGCTAGCTCTTGAGGGATCAGCTAGACAATTTTCTAAAATGGTATCACGGAGGTCCGAGACGGGTTGGAGACGTGAGACTGTCTACAAATGTGGTTAGAGAAGAGCTCAGGAAGTTTTCTGTTCCAAACAGACTTTCCCCGCCCCGCCCCCACACCTGCTACCCTTTGCAGCTTGAGTCCTATATATAAATTTTGTTCTGAGTGAGATTTCTGTTCGTGACATGATATAGACAGGAACCGGCCTAGAAACAGGAGGGAGACTTTAGGAGATAACCGCAATGGCGGTAGGCATCTAGTCCTTAGCTATGTCATAAAAATATACTGAGAAAAAAGGTCCTCATCCTAAGCTTATGTCTTATGGATTTAAGCTGCCTCTCAGGTACTTAAAAGTTAAGTCATAAAAGGCCTTAAAGAGAAAACTATTCCCTGGAATTCTTTGCAGGGTGGCAAAATTAATCATCATCATAGCCAAAAACAGAGGGGGGGGGAGGAGAAAATGATTTCTTAAAAATAAAACAAAATGAGATGCTGTGACTATTTCATTATTTTACCCTCCCCCTTTTCCCTGGGCAATCCTCTTGAATGGGCTCTTTATTGTAACTCCCCCTTTCCAATTGAGCTCCCCACGGTGCCCTTGTATCTTTTTACAGCCCCTAACAACTCACACCAGTAACACAATTACCTCCAGATATTTATAACAAGAAATTACTTTACTATTTTCTCCATCTTTCTCCCAAGAACCCTCTTTTTGAGGGGAAGCCAGGAGGTTGGGTGGACTG
>JADRCD010195281.1:7650-24911 GCA_019843815.1 Montemys delectorum | reverse complement strand
CATGTGTAAGTAAGCTAAATAAACCCTTTCCTCCCCAACTTGCTTCTTACTCATGATGTTTGTGCAGGAATAGAAACCCTGACTAATACAAATTGGTACCAGCATAGTGGGGTATTCCTGTGACAACCTGACCATGTTTTGGGGGAGGATTGTGGAAGGACTTTGGAACTTTGAGCTAGAAGAACCACTGGTTGTTAAGAGCTCTATGGGATGTTGTGTAGGAGCTTGGAAGATCATGTTGAGAACAGTGCAGAGGATGGAGGCCTGGCTTGTGAAAATTCAGAGGGAAGATTAAAGACTCTATCAGGGCCATTGCTATTTTGATTGTGAAGATTCTATGGTTTTGGTTAGCTGGGGCTGAAGAATCAGCTGTGATTAACAAGATACCAGAACCACTAAAGTGAAAACTTTGCATTACTGAGACTATTGATGCCGGTTAGCTGGAGCTAAGAAATTAGTGGTGATTAAGAAGAGACCAGTATCATTGAAGTGACATCTTCTGGGAAATGTTTTCTGAGAGCACAAAGAGGTTGTGTTCCAGAGATAGCCAAGGTTGTACCTTGTGCTGCAGCAGGACTTGGTAATGTGTAAGAGTCACCCAGGTGGTACTGGTTTTGACAGCACAAAAGGGTCATGAAGAGCAACTGAGGCTCGGCACAGTGAGAGGCCATGGAGGTCATTGGTGAAGAGGCAGCCTCAGTTTGCAATTGATGACCCAGGACTGAAGGGGTCATGCAAAGGAATTGAAGCTTGGCACCATGAAGACAGTCTATGAGAGGCTATTGGTGAAGCCTAGTTATAGTGAAAGACAGCAGTGTTTTGGAATGCCAGTACCATGCAATGACCACCAAGAACAGGAGCAGCAGTGGAGTACAGGCATCTGGAGCCTAGAAGACAAGATTCGTGCTACAAAGTGCAGAGCTGGAGAAATGACTCAAGCCCTTGGTCAAGCCCAGAATATCGTGAGTTGGATCCCAGACATTGGTTTTGCTTTTGATTGTGACTGCACCCTGATATTTTTCCCTCTTGAAGGAAGAAGGTATATTCTAGTGGATCCCACAGTTAAGAGACTTTGAATTTTAAAAGATATTGGACATTTTAAATTGATTGAACTTTTAATATGTAAAGACTTTGGGACTTTAGATCTTGGGGATGAATAAGAAAATAAGGGTTGAGGCTTAATAGTAATATGTTTGTGTCAAGTTGACAAGGGGTCAATTGTACTGGCTGGTTTTCTGTGTCAACTTGACACAGGCTGGAGTTATCACAGAGAAGGGAGCTTCAGTTGGGGAAATGCCTCCATGAGATCCAGCTGTGGGGCATTTTCTCAATTAGTGATCAAGGGGGTAGGGCCCCTTGTGGGTGGTGCCATCCCTGGGCTGGAAGTCTTGGGTTCTATAAGAGAGCAGGCTGAGCAAGCCAGGGGAAAGCGAGCCAGCAAGAAACATCTCTCCATGGCCTCTGCATCAGCTCTTGCTTCCTGACCTGCATGAGTTCCAGTCCTGACTTCCTCTGGTGATGAACAGCCATGTGGAAGTAAGCTGAATAAAACATTTCCTTCCCAACTTGCTTCTTGGTCATGATGTTTGTGCAGGAATAGAAACCCTGACTAAGATAGCCATAGTGGTGTATTCACACAGCTTGTGTTTGATTCTCCTCTAACCACTTCATCTGAGGAAATAAAAGCTACAATTACATGATCCCTGTGATGAGATACAATAGCTATGGCAACATGAGGAGAAATTGCCTATAAGAACATGGCTGACAGTTTCAGAGGGTTAGCCTAATATCATCTTTGACTGGAGGTACTAGAATCTATAAACAATATAAAAATCTTAAAGCAAATTTATTGTCTCAGTCACCTTTCTTTACTAAAATCAACAGCAGAAAAAAAAATCAATGAGCAGCTTTCAAAGGAATTACACTAAATTCTTTGTAGGATATCCTTTCCTTTCCTGACAAGAGGAGCTACAAAGATGTGCTGCAAAATATATTTGATGTATTTTAAGTTAAAGTGGCTCAAGAGGCTTGTAACAAGATTAAGGTGGAAAAGAAAAAGAAAGGGAAATGTATTAATGAGACAGCTGTGGGATTAGGAAGCAACAACAATCACATGTCTCTGGGTCACTAATGCATTATTATTTCCAACCTATTTCACAGATGTAGAAAAAGGAATATGTTCCCAAAGGCCAACAGACAATAATTTATTTGGTAATTTGGGCAGAGGAGTTCATATGGCACTAAGTGTGTCACAATCATTTCATCAGAACCTATTCAAGATCAAATTTGGATGAGGAATTTATTTGAAATTATGAAATTTCACGGCTAAAGAAAGATTCATTTAGATTATTTCTCTACCTTTCTCTGGCCTAAAGAGAAAAATAATTGTGGGAGGTGGGAGAGGTGACCTCAGACAGTCTAGTTAGAATACTCCCATCTTTTTGTCTTTATTCTTTATGAAGTGTTAAGCTGAAAAAAGTGACATTGTTTTAAAGTAGTGTATCTCACAAATAGAAAATTGTTAACCTAAGAAATATTGTTCTATTTTTTCTAACAGTACTTCTAAAGTGCAAATAACTAAAACAGTTAAACAATAGAGAAAATTAATAGCACCTTCACTCTGTCTGCCACCAAGAATGTGAGAATGACAGAGCATTTATTTTTAATGTTTGAAAGAGGGCACATGAAAGAGTCGTTGTTGGTGTTGCTTTTTTCCCAATAGTCCTTTGAAAATTTTGACAAAGAATAGGTTTCTTGGGGGGGCAGGTAAAACTTTAAATTAAAGCAAAATCTCCCAAAAAATTAGTTATGTGTAACAAGGTAGTTTGCTTAAGTTACTTAGTATTTTGTAAGCTTTACAAAATAGATGTTATAATATAAATCATTTCAGTGTGTAATAAGATTTGAATAAAGTAAGCCATTGAAAATATGCATTCTAAACTTATTATATATTCTCAACACAACTTAGTTTTTCTTGGGTTTTATAATAATAAACTGAAGTCTATCTGGACTGATATCAGTCATTTCTAGGCTTAAAGATGGTTTTGAATTAGACAATACAGTTAAAATATATATTTATTTAATCTATGCATTCACTGAAATCAGATAAATAGACCTATATTTTCATATTTAAAATATATAAGGAATCTTTCAGCAAATACTAAAGAAAATGAAGTCCTTTCTCAACTTACAGAAATAACCATTTAATAGTGCTTTAAAAAGATGCACTTGCCATCAATAACCCTAATTATTTCTCTTCAGATTTGTAAAGTGATTATTATAGCCCTCATCAGCAAAAATTTTTCCCGATTTCACACATTTCTGGTTTTAGGAAAGATGCACTGATATAAAGGACAATAAAAGCAAGTCATTATGCATAAATCTAGGACAACTCCTCATAACTATAATGCTAAACTACTATAAGCATTAAATTAACAGTGGTTGATGTAGTTGCTGATACATTCATCACATTGGGAAACCTCAGCAAAAATATGTCTTACATCACTGAGGAAATAATTCTTCCTCAGTCACAGAAAAAGCTGAATAAGGTAAAATAGCAACAAAACACTTAGATGGTCATGATGACACGCATTTTTATTTTTACGTTTAGGCTATATTCAAATGAAATTTCTTAGAGATGGGATTTGGTGTAATAGTAGTTTTGATGAGCCTTCTTTCCCATCCTCCCACCTTCCTTCCATGCAGCATAAATAATGTGAATCAGGAAACATGTTTTATTTACAACATGTTTCATTCAAGATTTTCATATTTCTCTACTCCTAGAAATACATCCCTAGGGATGTAAAACAAATAATACAAAATCATATGTAATTATTGAGAAAAACATTGATGAGAAAAATGAATCATAGACATAAGTTTTCTAGGCCTTCTAGCTAGATGTCAAGCTCTTCCAAGTGAAAAGACACATTCAAGAATATGGAAAAGCAGATAGATGGCAGAAATTATGTGCTTATACATGAAGACAAATACATAGATGGACATTTTATAATATTTAATTAGGCAAAAATCTGAAAATAACAATATAGAAATAATTTTGTTTCACATACTAATGAATAATTGCATTTGTTTCAGTTTGGGAGAGACAGAGAGAGATTTGTGATTTACACTGTACATGCAGGCTTACAGATTTATTTGTAGCTTGGATTAGTATTTTACTCATAATCCTCCTGACATAGACTCTCCTGTACTTGGTAGGTGTGGGGGGGGGCAGGGGGCAGTCTGATAGCCAGGGTCTAGTAGAGCAGCCACCTGAAAACCCCGGAGACCCACTGAGCAAAGTAAATTTGTTCACAAGTGACAGTAGGAGTTCGGTGATAGCACCTGACACCAATGGCTCAGATTTCAGCCCAAACACCTCACAGCTGCCCCTGCAGGAGATGTGTGCTCTATCAGGCAGACAATACCCCAAGCTCCCAGCATTCTAGTTGGACTCTACACACAGTCATCTGACCACAAGCCAGGCATGCTACTCCCCATAAATTAAAAGGGGTGGTTTGCCCCCTCCTCACTCTTACTCTTCTCCTCTTACTCCTCCCTTTCTTGTTCTTCATTCTTACTCTTACTCTTCCTTACTTTCCCTCTCCCTCTCTTGCTCTTTCTCTCTCCTCTCTGCTTTTGGTTCTCTTCTCTTGCTTTCTTCCCCTCTTTTTCTCTCTCTCTTCTTCCTCTCCTTTCCTTCCCTTTACTTAACCAGCATATTTTCTCCTTCCTACAATAAAATAGCTCATTTATACATTGCCTCCTCTTTAACTAACATTCTTCCATGCTGCAAACAGGTCAGTACCTGGGGAGTGAGAGAGTCCTGGGCTGCAGCACAGGCCCTTGGAACAAGAGGTGCGTACAACCATAACTGGAGAAAATATCATTATTTTATTATTTCTTTAACAGCATCTCAATGTCTCAGAAGATTTTAACAAACTCACTATTTTATCATCTCACTTTCCTGAGTAGCTATGATTATAGCCATGAGCCACTAGTCACAGTTTAACCTGAAATGTTTTGTAAGTTAAGTGGGCTTAACAGATATGTACAGAACAATCCATTCAAATACTGCAGAATACAGACTCATCACAACATCCCATGGATCTTTCTGTAAAACAAATCATATTGTCGTACACAATTCAAGTCTTCACACAGCCAAGAATATTAAAATCACTCCTTGTAGAAGACATAAAACTGTAATCAATAGCAAGGGAAACTACAGAAGATACACAAACACAAGACTACGGTAGAGTACACTGCCAGAAAATAAGTACATCACCAAATAAATTAGGAAGTATATTTAAAAATTCCTTGAGTTTGTGCTGACTTAAGAGGACTTGCTGTTCTTATAGAAGATCAAGTTCTAATACCAAGAAACTACATGATTCTACTTGTAATAACACATAACATGCAATTTCAGTTCTACGGAATCTGTCCTAATTGTAGGGGCTATGCCAGGACTACATGCATATGGTATACTTACAGATTTCAAGCATACTAATTACACATAAAGAAAAATTATGTGTGTGTGTGTGTGTGTGTGTGTGTGTGGTTGTGTGTGTATATATATATGAAAATAGAAATAACAGACTCTGTGGGTGTAATGAAAGCAGGTCTAAAATGGATGGTCATAACTGCAAAATGCCTATCATAAATATCAGATAATTCATTCTAAATCAATTAATGTTGCAACCCAAGTCTTTAGAAAAGGCAGAAATAAATTAAGCTAAGTTAGTTGATAGAAAGAACACGAATAAAACAAAGTATCAATAGAACAGAACTAGTTCTTTACAAACCTCAATGACACATCGTCGATTGAATAGATAAGTATACAGAGAATGGAATAGCAATGGGAAAACAAATTGTGGTTCCTTTGATAAATTGAACTGCAACTATGGAAAAGCCTGACCAGTAAACTATCACATCCCTAAGTCACTCCTCCAGAAAGTTACTGTCTTTGGCTTCCTATCTTTCTCTAAAACCCTCAGAATATTAGTGAGAAATCCATACATTTTTGTCTTTTCTGCAGACAAAGTGAGATCTTATTCATTGCAGTGATAGCTCTTTCATGTCTATGTTACTTGGCAGGTCTGATGATAGTAGTTTCTGGTAGAAGTTTGAAAATGTACAAAATGTATTCCCAAGAAACAAATAAATTTATACTCTATTATCAGATTCCACTATAGTCTGATATTCAAAAAGAATTACACAAATTTTATACTCTTACTAAAGACCTTTTTAGCATATTTGGGATAGAAGTAACATAAATAATTCCCAAAGTAAAAACTCATTTTTGTATATTGTATGTCCCTATTACTTTTCAAGACCAGGTAAGTTCTATAAATACTGCTTCATACAAAATATAGCACTTAATAAATTTAACACATTTTTGTAATGTCAAGAACTTTTCTATAATTATTTTCAAATGATTCTCTTTTATGTTTAAAACAAATATTTATAGGCATAATTGCAGTGAATTGTGCTATTTTTCTTTCCCATTCTATGCATTCACTATCATTCAATTAAAATGTAACTGTAAAATTTGACATGGATATCTCTACTTGTAATTATAAGGTTGTGAACATTGGCAAATTCATAATTCTTCAGCTTAATTTATAATTGTGTTTTAAGTCAAATGCTTCATTAACTAGGGATGGTTTGAGAATGTGCTTGTGGTGGCAAGGGGGAAAGTGATGGCAGAAATCACATTATCAGAAGAAAATGGTGGTTTAGTTGTAATGAACTTATTTACATTTTGGTGTTTGGATTATTTTGTCTAAATCCATTTTGCCATGAGAAGAAGAGGTGACAACTTTCACTTTACTGACTTTCATTCTATGACAACATATTTTAATATAAGTATCCATGACCCACAAAATTTCTGTAGGATATCACAACTTCAGTAAGTTAATTTTGAAAAAATTCACATTATTAGAATGGCAGTGTGGATTTAAATAAAACTAATAATGGAAGAATGATTAGTATAAGTCACAAGCACTATTATTACCTTTTGGAAACAACTTTTTTGTGAATCATACCTTGTCATTTTAAAACAAAACTAAACAATATCTGATAATATTTGTTAAACTGCAAAATTTAAAGAATATTTTCTAAAGATCAAACTTGTTACCTAATACCTGTATGTTTTATTCTATCTGCAATTAAGATAACTTCACTATTAATATGTACAAAATAATATGACTGTCTAGATTATGACAAATAATAGAGAAAATAGCCATGTATTAAATAAATGAAGCAACAGACTATATATATATATATATATATACATATATATATATATATATATATATTTAGAAAAAAATATATATATAATTTTATGTTTTATTTCTGGCTAGTAAAGTATTTCTTGTTTTTGGATGGAAGAAGATAATTTGAGTATTATACAAAATACTACTTCCTTCATTTCTTTAGTATCTCTAAATAGTTACATAACGCTAACACAATGTTTTCCTACATGGTGAAATCAACAATGGAACATATTAAGATACATCTTTTATTCCTACATCCTCATGATTTTGAGGGAGGTTGAGATCAACACAGAATCAAAGAGAAAGGCTCTATTTTCCTTCGTTAGTAGAATCTAGCACTGTGATAAAACACCACTATCATTAAGAGGAATCTAGGCAGAAACCGACGACCTGAAAAAGTACACAGGAACTGAAGTAGATGCTATGGAGGAATGATGCACATGGCTTGCTCTTCAAGATGTTCTCAATCTGCTTTCTTTAAAAAAAATTTTTGGATTTTTTCTTTATTTACATTTCAAATGTAATCAGCTTTCTTGGTCTGCCCCCCAGAACTGACCTATCCCATTCCCCCTCCACCTGCTTCTATAAGGGTGTTCCCCCACCCACCCACCCATGCCCACCTCTGGACCCTGGCATTCCCCCTACAATGGGACATGGAGCCTTCACAGAACTAAGGGCCTCTCCTCCCATTGATGACCAAGCAAACCATCCTCTGTTACATATGTGGCTGGAGCCATGGGTGCTTCCATGTGTACTCTTTGGTTAGAGTTCATTCTCTGGGGTGGGGGGTCTGGTTGGTTGATATTGTTGTTCTTCCTATGAAATTGCAAACCCCTTCAACTCCTTCAGTCCTTTCTCTAACTCCTCTATTGAGGACTCTGTGCTCAGTTCAAAGGTTGACTGCAAACTTCCACCTCTGCATTTGTCAGGCTCTGGCAGAGCCTCTCAGTAGACAGCTATACCAGGCTTCCATCAGCAAGCACTTTCAAGCATCTGCAATAGTGTCCAGATTTGGTGACTGTGTATGGGATGGATCCCCAGGTGTAGCAGTGTCTGGATGGGCTTTTCTTCAGACTCTGCTTCACATTTTATTTCCATATTTCCTCCAGTGAGGATTTTGTTCCCCCTTCTAAGAATCAATGCATCCACATTTTTGTCTTGCTTCTTCTTGAGCTTGATGTGCTCTGTGAATTGTATCTTGGGTATCCCGAGCTTTGGGGCTAATATCCACTTATTTTTATTTAAAAATTTATTTATTATTTTATAAGTACTATTATTTTTTATTTTATAACTGTCTTTAGACTCACTAGAGGAGGGTGTCAGATCTCATTACAGGTGGTTGTGAGCCACGATATGGGTTGCTGGGATATGAACTCAGGACCTTCGAAAGAACAGTCAGTGCTCTTAACTGCTTAGCCTTCTCACCTCACCAGCCCCAAATATCCACTTGTCAGTGTGTGTATGCCATGTGTGTTCTTTTGTGGTTATGTTACCTCACTCAGGATGATATTTTCTAGTTCCATCCATTTGTCTAAGAATTTCATGAAGTCATTGTTTTTAATAGCTGAGTAGTACTCCATTGTGTAAAAGTACCACATTTTTCTGTATCCATTCTTCTGTTCAGCATCCTCAGTCATCATGGAAATGCAAATCAAAATGACTCTGAGATTCCATCTCATACCAATCAGAAGGGCTAAGATAAAAAACTCAAGTGACAGTAGATGCAGGCAAGGATCTGGAGAAAGGAATACTTCCTCATTGTTGGTGAGGCTGAAAGCTGGTACAACCACTCTGAAAATCAGTCTGGCAGTTCCTCAGAAAATTAAACATAGTGTTACCTGAGGACCCAGCTATACCACTCCTGGGCATATACCCAGAAGAGGGTCTGACATATAACAAGGATACATGCCCCACTATGTTCATAGCAGCCTATTTATAATAGCTAGTCTGCTTTCTTATAGCACCAAGGTCCTCAGCCCAGAGGAAGTACTGCTCATAGTGTTTAGGCAATCCCGCAAGCATTATGAATCAAGAAGTTGCCCCACAGGCCAGACTGGCTGGTGCATTTTCCCAACCGAAGTCCTGTTTTTGTAGATGCCTAAAGCATCTCTCTTCTTGTCATCAATTCAGCCAGCACACCATTTCAACAAACTTCAACATGACAAACTCATATATTTGAATGTGATGATATTTGCATTAACCAAATCTATCAATAAAGACACGCAAAAATAGTAAATTTTAGAGTAGATGAATAGAGTTCACTAAAACAAAATTGTTTATACTGTTAATTGTGTAACAGTAAATCTAACATACACATTAAAAGTGCAAATTTGTCATTTTGAAAAAGCAAGTAAATCAAACAATGTTTCCACCAAAGGGAACATAAAATATTTAAAGTATGCAAAAATACATATATTATAATAGAAAATGAAAATAGCAGAGAAGACATGCTTTAAAATATTTTATTTTTAATTAATAATAAAACATGCATATAAATTTTTTATCCAGTGATATCTTTCTGTATACAATGGCTAAAAATATGTAGAGCATAAGAAAGTATAATCTGAGGCTCAGGATTTACTCTGCATGGTAACACTACTCTTTGTCCACTGACACAGCTTACTTCTGGTTTTAATTTCTCATAGACACTGGATGTGGAACAGAGAGAATCATTTTTAGCTCTTACAAATGTTTTATATGAAATGGTGTCACAAGAAAGGACTTTAAGTGACTTTGAATGCTTTAATTTGATTCTTTTTATTGATTTCCCTTGAAGATTTTTTTCTGAGAAGAAAACAAAAGTTTACAGTGGAATTTTTTTGACTGAGTTCATTGGTACTTTCACATCTCTAGCAAAGGAAAACAAAAAGAGAAGAGATACCCAATGTATACTGTGTCAGTTAGTAATCTGTCTCAGTTTACCCCTTATACTGGCTGATTTTGTGTGCCAACTTGACCCAGGATATATCACAGAGAAGGGAGTTTCAGTTGGGGAAGTGCCTCCATGAGATCCAGCTGTGGAACATTTTCATAATTAGTGATCAAGGGGGTAGGGCCCCTTGTGGGTGGTGCCATCCCTGGGCTGGAAGTCTTGGGTTCTATAAGAGAACAGGCTAAGCAAGCTAGGGGAAGCAAGCTAGTAAGAAACATATCTCCATGGCCTCTGCATCAGCTCCTGCTACCTGACTTGCTTGAGTTCCAGTCCTGACTTCCTTTGGTGATCAACAGCAAGTGGAAGTAAACTGAATAAACCCTTTCCTCCCCAACTTGTTTCTTGGTCATGATGTTTGTGCAGGAATAGAAACCCTGACTAAGACAAATTGGTACAAGCATAGTGGAGTGTTCCTGTGACAACCCTGACCATGTTTTGGGGAGGACTCTGGAAGGACTTTGGAACTTTGAGCTAGAAGAACCACTGATTGTTAAGAACTCTGTGGGATGTTCTGTGGGAGCTTGGAAGATCATGTTGAGAACAGTGCAGAGATGGAGGCCTGGCTTGTAAAATTTCAGAGGGAAGATTAAAGACTCTATCAGGGCCACGTTGTTTTGATTGTGAAGATTCTGTCGTTTTAGTTAACTGGGGCTGAAGTATCAGCTGTGATTAATAAGATACCAGAACTTCTAAAGTGAAAACTTTGCATTACTGGGACTATTGATGCTGGTTCGCTGGAGCTAAAAAATTAGTGGTGATTAAGAAGAGACCAGCATCACTGAGGTGACATCTTCTGGAAAGTGTTTTCTGAGACCACAAAGAGGCTATGTTCCAGAGATAGCCAAGGTTGTACCTTGTGCTGCAGCAGGACTTGGTAATGTGTAAGAGTCACCCAGGTGATACTGGTTTTGAAGGCATGAAGGAGTCATGAAGAGCAGCTGAGGCTCAGCATAGTGAGAGGCCATGGAAGGCCATTGGTGGAGGTGCAGCCTCAGTTGCAATTGATGGCCCAGGACTGAAGGGGTTGTGCAAAGGAGTTGAGACTTGGCACCATGAAGACAGTCTATGAGAGGCTATTGGTGAAGCCTACTTACAGCAGAAGACAATGTTTTAGAGATGCCAGTACCATGAATGACCACCAAGAACAGCAGCAGCAGTAGAGTATAGGCATCTGGAACCTAGAAGACAAGATGTGTGCTATAAAGGGCAGAGCTGGAGAAGTGACCAAAGTCCTTAGAGGAGCCCAGAAGATTGTGAGTTGGATCCCAGACATTGGTTTTGCTTTTGATTGTGACTGCACCCTGATATTTTTCCCTCTTGAAGGAAGAAAGTATTTTAGTGGAGACCACAATTAAGAGACCTTGACTTTTAAAAGAAATTGGACATTTTAAATTTATTGAACTTTTAATATGTAAAGACTGTGGGACTTTAGATCTTGGGGATAAATAAGAAAGTCAGTGTTGAGGCTTAATAGTGATGTGTTTGTGTGTCAAGTTGCCAAGGAGTCAATTTTACTGGCTGGTTTTGTTTACCAATTTGACCCAGGCTGGAGTTATCACAGAAAAGGGAGTTTCAGTTGGAGAAGTACCTCCATGAGATCCAACTGTGGGGCATTTTCTCAATTAGTGATCAAGGAGGTAGGGCCCCTTGTGGGTGGTGCCATCCCTGGGCTGGAAGTCTTGGGTTCTATAAGAGAACAGGCTGAGCAAACCAGGGGAAGCAAGCCAGCAAGAAACATCTCTCCATGGCCTCTGCACCAGCTCCTGCTTCCTGACCTGCTTGAGTTTCAGTCCTGACTTCCTCTGGTGATCAACAGCATGTGGAAGTAAGCTGAATAAACCATTTCCTCCCCAACTTGCTTCTTAGTCATGATGTTTGTGCAGGAATAGAAACTCTGACTAAAACACCTCTCCAGACAATAAGTACAAACTTAGTACTTCAAGCAGAGTGCTTACAAAAAAATATGTCCCTATTAGAATAATAACATCTCTAGAAACCTAATTGCATACTGAATAATAAACATGGAAAATGAATCTTTTCTACATTATGGGCACATTTATTTTAACTTGCTGGCCTCCATCAATATGAATAAAATATCTATAATTTACTTATAATACATTTATAATGTTCTACTGTTTTTGGGCTTAAATAGTTTGATTTAACATTAGTCTTAGGTGTTTTATTTACAGTATGGTAATTAAATTTTGAATTGAAGACTTTTAACATGAAAGGGTATTATATTTTGTCAGAGACTTTTTTAGCATCTAATGAGGGAATCATGTGTTTTTTTTTTTCCTTAAAGTTTGTTTACATAGTGGATTGTGTTGACAGATTTTCATATATTGAACCATCCCTACATTCCTGGGATGAGCCCTACCTTACTATAGTGAGTGATGGTTTTGCTGTGTTCTTGGATTCTGATTTTGAGAATTTTATTGAGTATATTTGCATCAAAATTCATAAGAGAAATTAGTTCTCTTTCTTTGCTGTGTCTTTGTGTGGTTTAGGTATCAGAATCGCTATGACTTCATAGAATGGATTAGGTAGTGCTCCTTCAGTTTCTATTGTATGAAATAGTTTAGGAATATTGATATTAGCTCATATATATATATATGTGTGTGTGTGTGTGTGTGTGTGTGTGTGTGTGTGTGTATACTCATATATTTTTTCATTCTGATGGATAATGTTTATTTATTTTATAAATTAATTTATTTTTTTATACTGCATACTCCATTCCTCACCCCCAATCTACCACCTGACTGCTCCACATATCACATCTCCTCCCCAAATCCCCCATCTCCACGTGGATGCTCCCACCCCCTCCACCCTACCTGACCTCTAAACTCCCCTGGGCCTCCAGTCTCCTGAGGGTTCTGTGGACTGTATCTTGGGTATTCTGTACTCCCCCCCAATATCCACTTATTAGTGAGTATATACCATGTACTTCCTTTTGGGTTTGAGTTACCTCACTGAGTTACCTCACTCAGGATGATACTTTCTAGTTCCATCCATTTGCCTGCAAAACTCAGGATGTCCTCATTCTTAATAGTTGTGTCATATTCCATTGTGTAAATGAATCACCGTTTCTGTATCCATTCTTCCATTGTGGGACATCTAGGTTGTTTCCAGATTCTGGCTATCACAAGTAAGACCTCTATGAACAAAGTGGAACACGTGCCTCTGTGGCATGGTGGGGAATCTTTTGGGTATATTCCCATGAGAAGTATAGCTGGGTATTCAGGTAGATCTATTTCCAATTTTCAGAGGAATCTCCAGACAGTCTGAGAAAGAAATTAAGGGAAAAAAACCCCTTTACAATAGCCACAAAAAATATAAAATATCTTGGGGTAACTCTAGCCAAATGAAAGACCTATTTGACAATAACTTCAAGTCTCTCAAGAAAGAAATCAAAGAAGATCTCAGAAAATGGAGAGATTTCCCATGCTCATGGATGGGCAGAATTAACATAGTAAAAATGGCCATCCTACCAAAGGCAACCTGTAGATTCAATGCAGTCCCCATCAAACTCCCAACACAATTTTTCAAAGACATGGAAAGAGCAATTGTTGAATTCATCTGGAAAGGCAAACAACAACAACAACAAAAAAAAAACCAGATTATCGAAAACAATTCTTTTGTTTTTGTTTGTTTTGTTTGGTTTGGTTTTATTTGTTTATTTGTTTTTTGAGACAGGGTTTCTCTGTATAGCCCTGGTTGTCCTGGAACTCACTCTGTAGACCAGGCTGGCCCCGAACTCAGAAATCCTTCTGCCACTGACTCTGCTTCCCAAGGGCTGGGATTAAAGGCATGCACTACCACTGCCTGGCCAAAAACAATTCTTAACAATAAAAGAACAGCCTGGGGGAATCATTATCCCTGACCTGAAGCTTTACTACAGAGCAATAGTGATAAAAACTGCATGGTATTGGTACAGAGACAGACACGTTGACTAATTGAATAGAATTGAAGACCCAGGAATGAAACCACACATTTACAGTCACTTGATCTTTGACAAAGACGCTAAAAATATACAATGAATAAAAGAAAGCATCTTCAATAAATGGTGCTGGTCTAACTGGCTGTCTGTATGTAGAAGAATGAAAATAGACCCATATTTGTCACCTTGTACAAACCTCAAGTCTAAGTGGATCAATGGCTTCAACATAAAACCAGATACACTGAATCTAATCAAAGATAAAATAAGAACGAGCCTTGAACTCATTGACACAGGGGGAAATTTCCTAAATAGAACTCCAATAGTTTATCCTCTAAGATCAAGAATTGATAAATGGGACCTCATGAAACTGGAAAATTTCTGTAAGGCAAAGGACATAGTCAATAAGACAAATTTTAACACCGTACAGAATGGGAAAAAAATCTTCATGAACCCCACATCTGATAGAAGGTTAATAGCTAAAATATATAAAGAACTCAAGAAGGTAGTCACCAAAAAAAAAAAAAAGAAAAAAGAAAAAAGAAAGCACAATTTAAAAAATGGTGTATAGAACTACACTGAGGATTCACAACTAAAGAATCTCGAATGGCTGAGAAGCACATAAAGAAATGTTCAAAGTCCTTAGTGATCAGAGAAATGCAAGTCAAAATGACCCTGAGAGTCCACCTTACACCAATCAGAATGGCTAAGATCAAAATCTCAGGTTGGAACAGATTTGGAAAAAGAGGAACACTCCTCCATTGCTAGTGGGATTGCAAACTGGTACAACCACTCTGGAAATTAGCTCTTCTTTTAATCTCTGTTAGAATTCTGCACTAAACGCACCTGTCCCTAGGCTTTGTTAGGTTGGGAGGATTTAAATGACTGTTTTACTTCCTTAGGGGTTATATAGTTTACCTGCTTTTCATTTAACTTTGGTTTAATTATTTCGATTTCCCAGTTTTTTTTAGTATAGACTTTTGTAGCCTGGAAATCAGTTTGGTGGTCCCTCAGAAAATTGAACATAGTACTACCTAAGGACCCAGCTATACTACTCTTGGGCATATACCCAGAAGATGCTCCAACATGTAATAAGGACACATGTAATAAGGACACATGTCCCATGATATTCATAGCAGGCATATTTATAATTACCAGGAGCTGGAAACAAGCCAGATGTTCCTCAACAGAGGAATGGATATAGAAAATGTGGTACATTTACAAAGTAGAATACTACTCAGCTATTAAAAACAGTGGTTTCATGAAATTCACATACAAATGGATAGACCTTGAAAATATCACCCTGAGTGAGGTAACCCAGTCACAAAAGAACACACTGTAGGGCAGTGGTCTACTCAGGCAACCTAGGCCCAGTCGAGTAATAGGTCTAAACACAGTGGCCCAGTTGGCAATATCTCTGTCTGCAAGGGACAGAAGGAGTTCAACTGAGACCTTGGCTTCAGTCACAACCTCTCACAGCTGCCCCTGCAAGAGATGTGTGCTTTGTCAGGTAGACAATTCCTCAAGATCCCAGAATTCTAGCTGGACCCTTCTCCCTGTCATCTGACGAGAGCCAGGCATGGTTCGTCCCACAGACAGATAGCCGTGCCTCACACAATATAAGGGGCAGTTCACCACCTCCCCTTTCTCTTGCCTTCTTCTTCTCTCTCTTGCTTTTTGTTTTATCTCTTGCCTTCTTGCTCTCTTGCTTCCATTCTTCCTCTCTTGATCTTTGTTCTCTCCTTTGTTCTCTTGCTTTCTTCCTCTCCTTTCTCTCTCTCCTTTTCTTCATCTCTTCTCCCTCTCCTTTCTTTCTCTCTACATGGCCAGCCTATTTTCTCTTTTCTATAATAAAATATCTTACGGTTATGCATTGCCTCCTTTTAACTAACTAAAGCACCATGTAGCCACAGGGTTCAGCAGCAGAGAGACTCAGCTCTAGGCAGCAGCAGAGAGACACAGGCCCCCACACACATATGGTATGCACTCACTGATAAGTGGATATTAGCCCCAAAGCTCAGAATACCCAATATTCAATTCACAGACCATATGAAGCTCAAGAAGAAGGAAGACCAAAGAATGGATTCTTCAGTACTTCTTAGAAGGAGGAACAAAATACTCACAGTAGGAAATATGAAGACAAAGTATGGATCAGTGCCTGAAGGAAAGGCCATCCAGAAACTGCCACACCTGGGATCCAGCCCATGTAAAGTTGCCAAACCTGGACACTATTGCAGATGCCTAGAAGTGCTTGCTGATGGAAGCCTGGTATAGCTGTCTCCTGAGAGGCTCTGCCAGAGCCTGACAAATACAGAGATACCATTGGACTGAGCACAGGGAGGAGTTGGAGAAGGGACTGAAGGAGCTAAGTGGATTTGCAGCCCCATGGAGGGTGCAACAGTGTCAACCGGCCAGACCCCTTGAAGTTCCCAGGGACTGGATCACCAACCAAATAGTACACATGGAGGGACCCATGGCTCTGGCAGAGGATAGCCTTGTTGGACATCAATGAGAGGAGAGGCCTTTGGACCTGAGGAGTTTCGATTCCTTAGTGTAAGCGAATGCCAGGGCAAGAAGTTAGGAGTGGGTGAGTGGGTGAGCACAGTCATAGTGCTAGGGAGAGGGGTGATTGATTAGGGTGTTTCCGGAGGGGAGACCTGGAAAGGTGATAAAGTTTATAAAGAAAATATCCAGTAAAAGAAAGAAACATAAAAGTTTATACTATGCAAAAAAATAAAAATAAAAAAAAACAAAAAACAAAACAAAACAAAACAAAAAAACTGAAAAGATAACATAAAACATTTGTTATATCGAGAAAGAGAGAGAGAGAGACAGAGAGAGAGAGACAGAGAGAGAGAGACAGAGACAGAGACAGAGACAGAGACAGAGAGACAGAGAGAGAGAAAGAGAGAGAGATTTCAGCATTTAGGATACATGGTTCTTCCAGAGGAAACAAGTATTATTTCTAGCATTCTCAGTGGGTGACTCACAACAACCTGAATCTTCAGCTCTAGCAGAACCTATGATCACTTCCAGCATTCATGGGAACATACACAGGTGGGTGCGTGGATACACAGACACACACACACACACACACACACACACACACACACACACACACACA
>JADRCD010195280.1:0-16708 GCA_019843815.1 Montemys delectorum | reverse complement strand
CACACTGCCTACAATGTCTGCTGGCAGTAGAACCATTTCAGGCCCATGATTAGGATCATTTAGGGGCATTGTTCTACTGGTGGTCCATCATAAGACAGTGTGAGACTATACTTCCGTAAGATTTCTAGTCTGTGGGTGTCCTTGCATGGTTCATTTTTCTGTCATCTTTGACACATACCTGTTCAGCAGATTCAGCAGTATAAGTGCACCTTTCACCTTTGCAGTCTGTAAATACAGGGTTGCAATAGCAGCTAATCTAGTTTGGTATACTGGCACATGGTGCCGCTAATCCGTTCTTTGTGTTTGCCTTCTGAATTTGTTACGTTTCATAAGCAGAGCTGAGGGACATCTGGATGAGGACTGGCTAAGGCCATTTGTTTTCCTATGGAAAGATTCCGTGCACACCTTAACTTTCCTGAGAGTTTGTCCATGCTGCTGGGGAGAGAGCTCCCTTGGTAAAGATGTCACCATGCCATTTGAAAGAGCTGGGAAAGATGGTACAAGCTTGTGAATCCCATTCTGGGGGAGAAAGAGGCTTGTGGGCCCCTGGGGATCACTGATCAGGCAGCAGAGCTCCAGGTCTATCAACAACAACAACAACAAGCCAAAACCAACCAATAAAAAAAACAAGGAAGAAAAGTGCCTAAAGAACTATAAGAATAATTCCAGAGATTTCTATCAGACCTGCATACACATGTACATATGTGGATGTGCGCACACCCACACCAACACCAGCACATACATGCACAGCAGAATCTGTTCACAACATGCCAAAGATTCTGCACCCTATAATTTATTTAGACTTGGTTTTATTTATCTGTTGGAGACTGGGTCTCACCATTTACCCCAGGCTGTCCTCGAACTCATGTTCCCCGACCTCATGCTACTGAGTGCTGGGATTGCAGATATGGGCCAGTGTTGTTTTATTTCTTTTGTTTTGTAGCTTTATAGTCCAAGAGGGGGCAGGGGAGGGTGTTACTGTGTTTCTTCACACCAAAGCTTGTGGTCGCCACATTGTATATTTCAGTTTCGCTCAGCTGTAAAGATAGCAACGAGGAAGTGGACGTACCTATGTTTTGCCTCAGGTGGGACTCTTAGATTCCCCTGGAACTTCTGTGTGGAAGTAGGATTTTGACCATGTCACCGAGCAATGCATATCTATAATGCACAGTTCTATCTCCTTCTCTTATTAGACTGAGTGGTCCCTTTAACAAACAGGTGTATTGACTGAAGAGGCTGGCTGCCCTTTTGTGATCTGCTCAGTGTTGGCCACTGAGTCCTGAGGACTTTTGATTGGTGTTTGCAACTGGCTTTCTTCTCTTGGGGTTTCTCCCCCATCTTGGATTGGAAGGCTCTATGACATGAACACTTTCTGCCAGTCTCAACCTGCAAAGATATTAAGTTGTCTTCATGCCTCTCCTTTCCTCTTTGAAGAAGTGGAAGTTAGAGGGGCTTGGATGGCTCAGCCTACTGTAAAATGCATGTTGTACAAGCATGAGGACCTCAGTTTGCACCCACAGAACTCACTTAGAAAACTGGGTGTGGCAGAATGATTCTGAAACTCTGTGTGTGTGTGTGTGTGCGCGCGCGCGCACGCGCGCGCGCGAGTGTATGCGTGCGCATTGGAGACAGGCAGATCTCTGGAGTCTGCTCTCTGACTGTTCCTCATCCCATATCTACCGACCCGTCTCCAAGAGGATGTCCCTATACCCCTACCCCCTCCCCAGTCCCTGGGGCCTCAAGTCTCTTGAGGGTTAGGCATGTCTTTTCTGATTGCTGTTTCTTAACTCTGTGCCATTCTCAGAATAATGGTATGTTTGTGATCATCCCCTTTACCAGCATCTTCTAACATTGCACACTAGGTCCTCAGAGCGATGTCAATAGGAAGGCAGGTGATAAAAGCTGTGGGCTTACAGTATGGAGAGGCACAAAGACAAGATTTCCCTATCTCGAGGGAGCATCAAAGTGGGTCAGCGGTACAAGAAATGGTCTGTGAGGCTCTCGGGGCAGTAGGACTCTGGTAAGTCACTCTTAGTGGGGAAGGCAGAAGCATTAGATGAGAAATTCTGAGAAAGTTCGTGAAAAGAGACAAGGGACCAGCTACCCTTCAGGTGTCTTGTTAAACATCAGACTCTCTTCTTCTCTTCACCCAAGCCAGTGCTTCTCTACTGAAGGGCAATCTGGAGATGTTTGATTGTCACAGTGAGGTATCCTGTGCCTTTGGCATCCTGTGGGCCAAAGATTTGGCAAAATATTCTACAGTCCATGGGACATTTCCCTAGAAGGGATAGACTGGTCCCTAAAGTCAATAGCATCTAGTTTGAGATATGCTTACCTAAGGAATGGATTATTTTTGTGACAAGGAACCAATGTGACTGGAAATGGCTGGCTGGCTGCTGGTACCTTACAGTTTACAGTCTCTCCACCATGCCAAACGTCAGCTAGAGGCTTGATCCTTGGGGAGCTGTGACTTACAGTCATGAGAAGGGTGTATAGAGAGTCACTTGAGTGGGGCATTGCTCCTTGCTAAGGTGGTGCTGCTACGGGAAGATTGTTCGGAATTTATCTCCTGTTTCCATGGCAACAGTGGAGTTGCATTTAGGGTGTCCAGCTAAAGGGGTGCTTCTGGTTAATTGTGTCCTCCAAGGTGGCTAGGGTGGGTGGGAAGCTGATAGGGTAGCCTTTCCCAGTCCTTGTCCCCTTTCAGCACATACTACCCAGAGTGTTACCTTGGGTGCTTTAAAGGCACCTCAGCTTCTTGGAAGTGAGCTAAAGAATTAGGAGGAAGGAAATAGTAGAAATCAATGTTCAGTTATGTGTATAAATGGAATACTAGGAATATTTGGGTGTCTGCTTATGTGCATATGAAGAAGTGCATACGCATGTGTATTTTATCGTATTTGCCTGTGCATGCTGTTGTGAAGGCCAGTGGTGGCACTGAATGTTAGCCTTCATCACTCACCTTATTTTGTGAGAGGGCTGCTCACTGAACCCAGAAGTCCTTTCCCGGGGAGCTTCTGGGATGCACTTGTTGCCTACGAACCACTGGGATTACAGATGTGTGCTATATGCCTGGATTTTTACAAGGGTGTCAGGAGATTTGAACTCAGGTCTTCAGTATTGCACCAGAAGCTGTTTGTTTATACACTGACTGAGCTACCACCTCATTCTCTTGGCTTTTCCTTTTGGTATTTTACGAAAGAGAAGGTAACTTGCTACTTGCCAGTGTTTTTGTGGTGCCAGGTGTTAATCAGTGGAAGATATTCCTAATGCTTGTGGCTTATGCATTTTGGATCTAACCATGAAATAGCCCTGACATAATCACCTTTTATGAGTTATGTGGCTCAGGGTGGCATACCTAGCATTTCGTTTCTCCTTATTATTTTTTAACTTGATTGAATGTACTACTTGGAGATAAAAATTGCTTTTTACAGCTGTGAGTGTAAAATGGAAAAGCTTATCCCTGTTAAGCGTATAGATTTTTTCATTAAATTTTTGTTATAAATATTTCACTGGCTAAATTCAAATCAGTATGATGGAGTTGAAACATAATAATACTATTGATTTAATAAATGCTGGCATTCTGATGTCATTTCTTGATGAAATTAATATTATGTGAGTCATTTTCTAACGAGTACATGAGCATTAATCCATTCTTCAAATAAAAAAAGGAACACTATGAGACAAATGGCTTTTTAAAGAAAGTGTAACATACGCTTAAGTGTGTAAAGTTTCCAGAGTTCATTATATAACAATTTGGATGTGGTACTAATTAAAACCTTCTTTTAATTTTACTGAAGCCTATTCTTAGAAATTATGCAAATTATTGAGGTCTTGAAGAGACACCTATGCAATGTTTAAGTTCTCAATAGACTGAAAACTGGCATGTTAGAACTAAAAATATTTATCTGATACAGTGTAGTATTTATTTGTGTGTGTGTGAGATGTGTCTTTGTGACTGTGTGCACTGCATGTGACTATCTTTTTCTCCACTCATCTTGTTCCTTGGAGGTAGTGTCTCCTCTCTTTTGAGCTTGGCTTTTGCACTTTCTAAGGAAAGCTGGAGGCTGGTAAGCCCCATGGCTCCATTCTCTGTTCCACCTTCTTGCCTTTAAGTAGAGGTTGCAAGCATATGTAGGATGCTTGGTTTGTTATGTGGGTGATGAAATTCACTCTAGTCCTCGTAGCTGGGTAACAAGTGCTTGTCACCCCTGAGCCACTGTTCTAGCCACCCTCTGACATACTTTTGTGTAAGCACATAAGTGATTATGGATGTCCTGGTACCTATGTAAAATCTTGATGACTTGCCTGGGCAAGCTGTTGCCATATTCCTCAATTATCCTAAAGACTTTCCTCTAACTCCAGTGCTGAGGGTAGGGTAGAGTAAGGGTAGGGACACAGGACAGACTGATCCCTAAAGCTTGCTGGTCTGTCAGCCATTTAATTGAATTGATTAGCCTTAGATTCAGTAGGAGACCCTCTCTCAAATGATAAGGTTGGTGAGTGGTTGAGGGAACACAGCTAATGTTGACTTCTGGAATGAACACACAGAAAGACACAGAGAGACAGACAGACAGAGACAGAGAGAGAGACAGAGAGGTACAGAACACATTACCCCTACAAAGCACACACACACACACACACACACACACACACACACACACACACACGCACACAATCTTAAGAACGTAGACTTGAGAGATGATGTAAGTGCAAGTTCAAATTTTTTGAGAAGAAATACCTCACTCCTTATTTTGGAGGACAGGCAGCCATTGATTGGTTCTCACTGTACAACTTCACATGATAAAGAATCAGATAAGGGACCAATCTATGTGCAGAGTTTTCTGGAGCAACAGAACTTTCAATGTAATATCGGGAGCATTGGTTGTAATAGGATGGATGTGGACTTAGCCAAAGACATCTTCTAGTCAGTGACCAACATCAAATTAAAGATCTGGGACAGAAAGTCTTTACAGTTATGACACAGCTCTTTGGAAAGCTGTCTCTACTGGCAGAGCAGAGATTGGTGATACAAAGCAGAGCTGGTATAGATGCTGGGGTTGAGGGCTTAAGTTAGAGGTAGACCAGAAGTCTAGATTGCTGACAGCTTCTTTTTACAAAGAAACTGGAGAGGGAAAATTCCACAGAGAGCTCTAGAGATTAGAGGCAGCTAAGAAGTAACAATTTGCTATGATTAGTGAGCAAGATGGTTTAGCCTAGAGGCATTGCACACTTAGTAGAGGGGTATACCACACTAGAGAAGCAAGCACGGGGGTCTCGAGAAGTCAGCACATTCTCCTGGGCCATTCATCATTACCAGTGTGGCTAGAGTGCCCCAGGTCTGTACTGGCAACACAGCATAAGAATAAATGCATACACTTGTTGAGGACATTCAGGGACATTTGATTGTAACTTCAGAATAAAAGGATAAAGAGTTTTGTTTAAAAGAGGAAAACACTTAACTTCAAACTCTACGGGTATGACTCAGATCTCACCCATAAGAACTGGGGGTGTTGGTGTCTGCAGGGGGGCCTTAATTTTTAATCTTTTAATTCAGGTGTCAATTAGTAACTCAATGTTTAGCTCTTGTGCCTCAGCACCTGCAGTTGCAGCCCTGGTTTAGTTAGTCTGTGCTAATTCACATTAAATCCCTGGACTGTTGTTTTTAATTCCTTTTATTTTTCTAAAGTGCCTTTCAAAGAAACTCCATTGTTTTGCAGCAGCACCTGTATCGAAAAATTTCTCCTTGCTTTTATTTCCTTAGGCTTATAATTTTATAAAATGCTTGATTGTCAGTTCTTAAGGAATTTATAAAAGTCGTCCTATAAACAACCGAAGTCACCACCTGCATGTAAGGGTGTTTCCTTCTGCATGTAATTTTTATAAACTGTTGATTGTTTAGCTCTAAAGAAATTTATAAAAGTTTAGAATGGAGCGGGGTCCTTTGAATGTCCCCCAACGCGTGACTATACACCCTCTGATTACTCCTCCCTGGACATGGTACCAATCTTTTTGCTCGGACTTGGAGTGTATTATGTATCTTTGGATACAGAGACCTCCATAGATAACAATGAGGATATGAGAAGCAAAAGGAGCTGGGGCTGGAGAGATGGCTCTGCAGTTAGGAGTGCTTGCTGCTCTTGCAAACAACCAGAGTCCGGTTCCAAGAACCTCCATATCAAGCATTCCACTATCGTCTGTAACCCCAGCTCCAGGGGTTCTGATGCTCCTCCTGTCCTCCATAGACATTTGCACATATGTATGTGTATGTGCACACACAAGTGAAAGTGAACTTGTGATCGTATGGACACTTACATTCTTCCCCCACCCCCTGACAAATTGGTATAACCATTACAGAGTTAATTTTTTTTTTTGTTATTTTTTCTTGTTTTTATGAGATAGGGTCTAACTCTGTAGCATAGGCTGGAAATAGAACTCACTATGTAGCTCAGGCTCACCTTAAATTTACAGCCTCCCAAGAGATAGAATCATATGTGTAAGTCACCACACCTTAAGTGGGGAAGGGGAAACAGATGTGTGTGTGTGTGTGTGTGTGTGTGTGTGTGTGTGTGTGTGGCACCCTTGCTTGTACATATGGAGGATAGAGGTCTACATTGGCTATCTTCCTCTATAACATTCTACCCTATTTTTGAGACAGAGCCTCTCACTGAGCCCGGAATAGCCGTTTCAGGTAAACTGGCTGGCCAAATAGCCCTTGAATCCATTTGTGTCCACTTGCCCATCTCTACAATTATAGGCATTCATATGACAGTTGGCTAAAAAGTAAAAACATGGGAGCTGGAGATCTGAATTCAAGTCTTCATGCTTTTGAATTAGGCACTTTACCAACGGAACCATCTTCCCAGTGCCTCATGTAGAGTTTCGAAAGGAGTTCCTCTTTTCTGGTCTCCTGTTGAACAGAGACTAATTGCTTGGTTTATGGGGTGAGATCTGAAGTACAGGCACAACCCATCATTACTTTCTCTAGTTGAGTTGGCTATAGAATGGTATCGTGGAATTCATTTAAAAATCCACTTGAGATTTTTCAGATTTGATAGATCATTGGAGTTTTGTTGTTGTTGTTGTTGTTGTTGTTGTTGTTGTTGTTGTTGTTTTACTGCATATCCATTTGATGTATTTGGAAATAGCAAGCTTTATTTAAACCTGTTATTACTTCGGGGACAGACTATAAATTTATTTATTTATTCTTGACTACAAACACCAAGTGTGAAGTACAAGATGACCTCCAATTCAGCAAGATGAATTCTGATATTCTGAGTCCAGTCAACCTCATCTATAGCTGTGTGGCTGAAGAAGATATTGAAATTTGTTTTCTGGAAGAAGCAGTGGAGCCCCAGGGCTCTGTCATCAGGTTTCAGGGAGGGGGGTGAGAAGGAAATGCAAAGCTCATCCTTATTGAGCAGGAGTCAGGCTCCAATGTCCCCAGAGCAGCTGCAACTGCTCACAAACACTAGGGTTATGGACTCAGCCAGTGACCAACCCAGCTCTTAGCCTGTTTAGAAGGAGCATAGGTGATTCCCACTGATGGATGCTATGTCCTGTAATTTGGTGGCAAAAGGCCCTGCTTTTTTTCTGAAGGTAATTCTGCTGGGTTTCAGATGACTGAGGGCCACCTTTCTTGTGTGGGGCTTCGGTGGTGAGCAACTAACAAGACCAAAGCAATTGTATCCACACACGAGTTGTTCTGCTTCATGTAAATTTAAGCATGGGCAACAAAGGCATGCTGTCTCTCCCTTGGAAAAGTAATTTAGCCTGCAAAAAATAATTAAATCCATGCTGTCTTGCAATAATTAGAAATTTGAAATGGAGAGAATTAATTATTTCCATCAGATTTCAGTCACTCAAGACAGTGCTCAAGAACAGAGTCCAGACCATTGGTGAGTTAGTTAATTCATGGTTCTATCTCTGATATTCTCACCGTTATCCCCACAGGACCATGCAGACTTGCAAAGCCATTTCTTTACAGTTGGGATGCGGCTGGAGACATTGCATAGAAGTGATCCTTTTCATATCTACCCTGCATCAGTGACCAAGGTAGGTTTTCTGCTTTGCTCCTTGCTCTTTGCTCCACAGTGAATCGTGTAAAGTCTTCTAAGGTCGGCAGATGCAGTATGTGCCTACAAGTAGCACTCACAGACACACCCCATAGACAAACCAAAGGGAGATGAATGGATTAATTAAGAAAGATTAAGTTCTTTCTGTGAAAGGGGGCAGAGGAACCAGATTCCTTCTTCTATCGTGGACAGAGGGACTGACTGTTCTTCTTTAGTAGTTGTGTACTGGCGAGTTGCATTTTACAAGCATAACCTACTGGACCATAGAGATGGCTCAGTGGATAAGAGAGGGTTGCAGTGCAAGCATGATTTCAAATCCCCATCTCTTAAGGTTAAAAGTTGGATGGTGCATGCCTGGAATCCAAACACCAAGAGGACAAAACCAAGAGGATTACTAGGGCTTGCTGGCCAGCTACCCTAGCCAAATCCAACCAACTAACCAACCAACCAATCAACCAACTAATCAAACTCCAAGCACTGAGCTCCAGATTCAGTGAGAAATCTTTTCTAGGAAATAGTAATATTGATCAAGACATGTGATATCCTCCTCTGGCCTATGCTCATGCATATGGGACACACACACACACACACACACACACACACACACACACAATGCACATACAGGCAGTGTGCCGCAAACAAGAGTGATAACTGCTCCTGCTTCATGACTGACTGTATTTAGAACATTCTAGAAGGCAGTTTCTCATTTCCTCATAAACCAGCATTCTTTGCTTTTTTTTTTTCATCTGCTCTTATTGGTTAAAGGAAGTCACTTGCTTCCAAGATTGTCAGTAAAAACGAAATTCCTTCACTGTGTAAAGGTGCTTTTATTCTGATCTGGTAGTCTTTTGAGATTATATGGTTATTGAGATTATCTCTTCTTCATAAGAGAAATCCCGATAGTTCTCCCAATGGCCAAAATCACATTGTGTATTTCTCACCTTAAATATTAGCTTTTGTTAAGTGGTAGGAGATGCTGACAAGCTGAACTTTTTTTTTTTTTTTTGTCAAATGTGTCTTCAGTTAATGATGCTTTTATTCAGAGGAACAATTTGATTAAAGATTTAAGGTCAATTGCAGTTTAATTTCTATTTCCAAAGGGAGGTGGATATATTTTTGTAGTAAGTCAAATATTATATTTAAACTTTTCCTTCCTTCCTTCCTTCCTTCCTTCCTTCCTTCCTTCCTTCCTTCCTTCTTTCTTTCTTTGCTTTACATTCTTTTATGATTTGTTAGAATTTCAGAAAATTAGTGATAACACTATATTAAAAACATGTAAACTGATTGTAATCATGGCATATAGTTTTCTTCTTTTTCTAAATGAGTATATGGACTACAGTGCCAGCTTCCCCTGAATTTTAGGAAACAAGCTGGCAGAGCCACTGTGCTCAGCCCACATTGGGCATATTTCTCACATTTTTGTACCTTTAAATTATTGTGATATTCAGGGTTAGAGAGTGACAGATTTCTTATTGGTAGCCTCAATTTGGATAGATGGTCAGCAACAGGTTGCCTGCTCACAGTCATTTATTTCCCCTTACGTCATCTCGCTGGCAGACAGGAGTTTTTGCAGGTATTCTGAACCTGCGTTTTCCACACTACTTTCCTTTGCATTTGTACCCAAGAGGAAGTACATAATGCCACTCTGCCTCATTTATATCCCTTTTTCTGATTTCCCGTTTGTTGTTTCAATGAACGAGCTGGAATGTGTGGCTTTGTCTCTAAGAACCTCCGCAGATAAGTTCAAGGCACATCTTCATATATGCTTTACTGGGAAATTCTTCATGTAGAAGGTCTTTATAAATATATATTGGATTTATCTTCACTAGAGGGGAAACCCAGAGTGGGTATGATCACAGTTCATTGTATACATGTCTGACATTTAAAAATACATGAAATATATTTGTTTTAGGATATTTTTGTCCGAGAATATCATACACCGTGCTTTCGTTACTTTTTACAATGAAAGTTTCACACAGGTGCCCCTTTAAGGTTTTTCTTCCTGAAAGCCCCCAAGAAGATAGAATAAATGATATGAAAGCATGCAGCTCAATGAAGAGGTACCCTAGCGTTAAGTGAAGAAGCTTTGGCAACGAAGCAGGGCTGCTTCTGGTATTTCAAACATTGAAAGGTGAGATGCTAGCAGTACCGGAGCGGAGCGTGTGAAGTAGGTTCCATTGAAGAAAGCCCAGGGCAAGAGAGACCCCTGAGCTCCCTGTCAGAGGGAACATAGAGCAATGGTTTTCATCCCTGGGAACGTGAGTCCTAAGAGATGTGAGGGAACTTCCTGAGCTTTTCTCCGAAGTCTTCTCACATCCATGTGAAGTTTGATGAATCCTGGAAATCTTTAGGCAGGGTCCCACGGTGCTTAGAGATCCTGCTGCCAAGGTAGCTTACTGTGTGTGAGAACCTGCGTGTATGTGTGGTAGGACCAATCGCAGTAATCTTTCCGAGAGCTACTGAGTGGTCATAGGCGTTGCTGTGGACATTGAGGCATGGCCCAATTAATTCCCTGTCGTTATCAGGTATACATTATACTCCAGGGAGTCTGAAAACAAAGAAAACGAATGAGTAAATAGATAGATCCCAGGAAGGGGTTCATGAGAGCTGGGGCTGGCGGGAGAATGTAGTTTTACTTTCTTGATTTTTGTTTTATGTGTTATGGGTGTTTTTACCTGCATGTATGTCTGTGCACCGTACACATGGTTAATGCTTGCCAGAAGAGGGCACCAGATCCCTTGGGAATAGAGTTACAAACAGGTGTCAGCCACCATGTGGGGACTCAGAATTGAACTTGGGTCCTCTGGAAGAACGACCAGTGCTCCTCACTGGAGGGCCATCTCTCCAGTCCTGAGAGTGTTTTTAATGTAACCACCATTCTGACCTGATGTCACCATGTTTATCTGGACAAGTTGCAGTGCGAATTGACCTGCAATGCAAAGGAAGGATTCTTCTGTATTGATTGACATGCATATCACCATAGCTCCACCCCTTGGAAGGTTTGTGGGGCTTGATTATCAGGGTCAGTGCCAAGGCCCTTCCTCCACTAGATGGTGCATGTATCGCTGCTTTTCTGTTTTCCTAGGCAAGCTGGCCATGATCCATCTTTTTATTTATTTATATATTTTTTAAAAAAACTGTTTTTAAATAGGGTGTCATGTGACCCCGGCTGTCCTTAAACCTCTGATCCTCATGCCTCCATAATCAGGGTTAGCCTTGCAGGCTTGAGTCTGTGCTTCTCAAAGTAGATTTTTTTTTAAAGGCAACCCCCTGGTGACAACAATTAGAGATAGTTACTAGAATCAAAACTTAGAGGTGCAGGTTAGACTTGCTACTCTTGCTTATAGATTTAGTCTACAACATATTTTGTAATGGAGGGGGCTAGGAAGCAGAGCTTAGTGTAAAATGTAAAGGAATTTGTGTGTGTGTGTGTGTGTGTCTGTCTGTCTGTCTGTCTGTGTGTGTGTACGTGCGCCTGCCTGTGTACATGTGCAAGCTTGTGTGTGAGGGAGGGTGTAGGGGTGAGGCATCTAATTTTGCTCTCTGCTTAGAGCTTTGTTTCTTTCTTTCTTTTTTTTTTTTTTCTTCTTTGCAGTACTGGAGCTTGACTCTAGAACCTGGCATATGCTAAGCAAGTGCTCTACCAGTGAGCTGTATTCTGAGTCCTTTTTACATTTATTTGTTTTGTTTTACTTTGAGACTGAGTCTCACTAGTTTGCCTCAGCTGGTCTTTAGCTGACTCTGTAGCCCAGACAGTTGGCAAGCTTCTGAACACGTGCTCCAACCTCAACCCCCGCCCCGTCTCAGCCTCCTTAGCTGGGCTGACAGAGTTCCACCAACTAGACGTGCTCGTTCATTTTTATCATTGGCATTTTTTTGTCTCATTCACTGTAATGTTTATCTACAAAACATTTTCTATGCCTCTGTGAGTCATTTGATGAATAAAGGAGGTCACTGTCCTCCAAGAACATCTGATATTTTGGTGGTGACAGGTGACAGAGGGTAACATGAAGTAAAGACAGGTTTTTCTGCATATGTGATTTCCTTTCTGGCTACAGGATGTTGTATTTTGAAGGCTGTAAGGCACAGGAGTCTAGAAGTCTGCCAGGGCTGAAGCCAGAGGGGTTGAAGGATCTGCTGAGAGGAGTTTGGTCCCTGCTGTAGAGGTCAAGGTGCCATTTTGGCTTTTAAATACCCAATTTATTTTTCCGTGGACAGGAACTGGTTGTCTGTCTGTTTGCTTTTCTTCATATGAAGCCCTTGTTTTCTATTTCTAGGTCTTTATTTTTGGTTTTCATTCCTCTCTTCTGTATATTTTATGTATTCCTCTTTCCATGTATATGACCACCACGACTGAGTCTGCTTTCTTAGCCACTGGGCTCAGTGATATGTACTGAAATGCTGGCTCATGTTAAAGTCAATTTTATAGGACATGTTCAGTGTCATTGAAGCAATGTCAGGATTTGTGTGTGTAACACTGAGAAAATAACATTTCCCTTTTCTTTTCTTTGTTTCTTTCTTTTTTTTTTTTTTTTAGGTTTTTAATAGTCAATTTTTCCAAGTAGCCATTGATGACCTAAGACCCGAAGCTAATAGACTCACAATGCTGTGCCATGCAGATTCTTTGGGGATTTTGCCAGTACAGTGGTGCCTTAAAAATGGAGTCAACCTCGCTCCTCCCAAAGGTTTGTATCCTGTGAAATTGTGTGGCGTTGGAGTGGTCTTGGCTGGGTTCTTCTTGCCTCTGACCTGGTGTCACCATGTTTATCTGGACAAGTTGCAGTGCGAATTGACCTGCAATGCAAGGGAAGGATTCTTCTGTATTGATTGACATGCATATCACCATAGCTCCACCTTTTGGAAGGTTGTGGGGCTTGATTATCAGGGTCAGTGGCAAGGCCCTTCCTCCACTAGATGGTGCCTGTATCGCTGCTTTTCTCTGATGCTGTGCAGTGAGTGAATCAGGCACCACAGTGCTGCCACCGAGTGATGGAAGTTAAAGATATGAACAGGTCTGAGAAGTATGTACAACAAAATGGCAATGGTGTATTTCTTTAGACTTCAGTGTCTCAGATACTCCACTGCTCAGATACTCTTAGGGTCGACATTTTTAACATAATAATTATGATAATTCACTTGATGCTGTCATGTCCAAGGTTGACTCAGTGGGGACAACATTAAGTGAAAGATGAGGCCCTACATGGTGATGTGCTCAGACAGTAGAGGCAAGAAAACTAGGGATACAAAATGATCCCCAGCTACAGAGTGAGTATAAGGCTAGCCTGGGCTACATGAAACCTTCACTCAGAAAATAAGTAAACTAAACAGTAAATAAAATGAAAGACTATAAGAGAAATGTGTGTGTGTGTGTGTGTGTGTGTGTGTGTATACATATATATATGTGTGTGTATATATATATATATATATATATATATATATATTCCATACACATTATATTTATGCAATGGCAGGAGAGAAGTTGGAGAAAGATTAGAAAAATAAACTTAATGGGACAGATTGTTACATACTACCTTAAATACAAAGAGGTTTTGCATGAGCCCTTTTCAGATGTGTAGGGATTATGGGATAACGTCAGATGTCACATTTGTTAGCTGGCCATCAGGAGCTGTTGCGCCATTGATCTGTCACAGCACGGTTGCCCTTGCTTGGCTCTGGCCCTCATTTCTCGTCCGTCCTCCTCTCCATGGCAGAGGTGCTCCTGCCTCTCTCCATTTCAACTGTTGACTCTTCAGATTACAGATGTGTAGTTCCGTGGGCTGATGACACGGCAATGAGCCATCCTTGAGGTTTCTGATCCCTGGGTCCTCATAAACCATGTCACGAGGTCTCTTCATTGCCGACATATAATTTGCCATGCCCAGAGAGACAAGGGTTTGAGTGACAGACAGGAGCTGTGGTCGCCATGCCTACTACATCTGGTGATGGTGGAAAGGCTCCCTGTGTATTTATGTTTGCGTTCTTGTTGTTGTGACCTGAACTAAATGAAAAGCTTACATCTCAAAGCTTTCACTGGGGACTTGATAGTAGTTTCGAGGTAGCACCCAGAATCAAATCGACAGGGTTCAGAGAGTGTAGAGAAACAAATAGTGTTTGCTGTACCAGCAGCAGGTACAGCTACTGTGCACTTAGGCAGGTACAGCAGTATGGGATGCCGACCAATGTTCTGAGATACTCTGCAGATATAGCGTACACAGGAGGAAGATGTGTCAAGGATTATGTTTAAATTCCAGGTCCTAGTACATGAGGGATTTTAACACTCAAGTAGAAGGTTAACTCCAGTTATTTCCCCCGCAGCCCCAGAAACTCCAAGCTCAGTTGTGTTAAGTAATTTATGAAATCCCGAGAGGTTGTCTGAATTCCAGCTTTACAATCCCAAACGAATGCTTCTCTGAGTAGGTGTACTAAACTGCCCTTTGCTGCCGTTCCTAGGGCTGGCATTTCCACACAGTCCATCCTTCAGGGCCGTTTGGGTGGCCTTAGGGCCTGCAGATGTTGGTGTGGGCTGTGACTTTCGCATGGGTAGTTGCTTGAGAGCAGTTGGTGAATTACAGTTTGAAAGTGTAATTTTCCAAATGTTGATGGTTATAACACAGTCATGGCTTTGCTTTTTGGACTCTGGTTTCGTCTTATGAGAGTAGATTATATATATGTTGGTAATTAAAACAAATGCAAATTTAGAGGTGTTGATACTGGTGGGTTTTGTAATGTGGCTTAATGGTTTGCTTTTGAGCTCGTTCCTCTCTTACTCTTACTGTGAGGGCTGGGAAGCCTGGTGCAGGATTTGGCAAACACCATTCCCAATTTCATTAATGTGTGAAAGGAGAAGATTTTTTTTAATGTCTGTTTTAATATTGAACATTGGGGTTGATAGCTAGGATGTGTAACCTATAATCTGCATATTCCTGAGAGATTTCAAAGGTTTTCCTGTGTGCTTAGATTTCTGTGAAAACTGTGGATTCTTCTGGCTATTGGATGTTGCCTGGTCTCCGGCAGTCTTTTGGTAGAAGGAAACATGGGAGAGAGGCATGCCAAGAGAGAGAGCAAAATATATCTGACCTCGACTCTAGAGACAGACCTTCTAAGCTGGGAAAGACAGGACCTTTCCAGTGTCTCCCTGCCTCACTGTTTTGCTGTTAGAGATTTGATCCTGCCATTTTAACCCAATAAAGGACAGTCAATGTTATAGGCCCTACCAACAGTGCTTAAAAAATACCTACATAAGAAAGCTAAAAATGATGGAAACATAGGCTCTTCAGCTTCTGGGCATGTAATACCAAAGATTAATAGTAGACTTCAAAGAAGGCGACTTCCTAACTGAGGGAGCGTTTGGTAGAAAACATTGGATTTGTACTGTGAAATGCAGGAGCCACGAGTGATGGAAACTGTTTATTGTAGCACTTGCTTGTCTCTCAGTCAACCATCTAATAGACACACGAATGGTTTAATATGACTTAGGAAGGACAGGTATATTTAAATTATTACTGAGGCATAAAATGGTGACTCTTAATTCTAATTCTCTTTACATAAAGAACCTGAACAGGTGTCCTTAGTTCATTTCAAAAGTTCCACTTTATCGAACATTTGTTGTATTATAGAGAATAATATATTAACGCTCCCCAAGGCGTGGTGGCATACAACAGTAATCCCAAAAGTTGGGAGACAGAGTCAGGAGGATCAGGAGTTCAAATTTATGCTTAACTTCAAGATGAATTGGAGATCAGCCTGGGATTCATGTGATGCACTCTATGTATGTGCATGTGTGTATACTTGTGTGTGCCTGTGCATGTGTGCATAAACATACACACATATACACACACACAGAAGCGTGCGTGCACACACACACGAATGGCATTCATTAATCCATTTGAATGATATGTGACTTAGAGTTTTAGAAATTCTGCAGTACTGGGACAGGGAGAGGTCTCACTCACCAGGTGAAAATGCTTGCCAGAGTCAGGAGGATCAGGAGTTCAAATTTATGCTTAACTTCATGGTGAGTTAGAGATCAGACTGGGATTCATGTGATGCCCCCCTATATATGTACATGTGTGTATACTTCTGTGTGCTTCTACATGTGTATATAAGTATACATATACATACATGCATACACACATTCACAAACATGCATGCACAAACATACACAAAAATAAGCCGGGCGGTGGTGGCACACGCCTTTAATCCCAGCACTTGGGAGGCAGAGGCAGGCAGATTTCTGAGTTTGAGGCCAGCCTGGTCTACAGAGTGAGTTTCAGGATAGCCAGGGCTACACAGAGAAACCCTGTCTCGAAAAACCAAAAAAAAAAAACAAACAAACAAACAAACAAACAAAAAAAAAAACCCAAACCCCACAAAAATGGCACTCATTGATCCATTTGAATGATATGTGACTCAGAGCTTTTGAAATCATGCAGTCCTGGACCAGTGAGTGTTCTCCCTCACCAGGACAAACCCTTGTCGGAGTCAGGAGGATCAGGAGTTCAAATTCATGTTTCACTTCATGATGAGTTAGAGATCAGCCTGAGATTCATGTGATGCCCACTATGTATGTGCATGCGTATACACATGTGTATGTGTGTGTGTATATGAATATACATGTACAGAAACATACACAC
>JADRCD010195277.1:0-12740 GCA_019843815.1 Montemys delectorum | reverse complement strand
AGATATCTATCTTGACTTCAGGAGAAAGAAGGAAAAGTGCATAAGTGGTGCTCTGGTACATGCTCAGGAAAACCTCAAAGCTGCTACATGGTGAGCACAGGGCCAATGCCCACATTGGGGTGCAGCATGCTTCTGAGTGTCTGGAGCTGGTGTGGTGGGGGGGGGCTGTGCCATAAGTAGTAGACAGATCTGGTACCATGTGCAGTCTTATTTATGTATTCCATGGGCCAGACAACCAAGATTTACAACCAGGCAATAGGCCTATCTTTACTGATAATTTATGTGTTCTCTGATGGTGAAATGAACCAATTCAAGAAAGATTAGATTATAGTAAGTGCCAGTTTATTGGAAAGCTGCTCTTGAGTGAGATCACTGGACCAAGCTCAGGGAAGTCATCAAGGTTTGAGAAGGGGGAGGGAAGGGGGAAGAGAAAGAGAGAAATCAGACATGAACAGAGAGAAAAGGGAAGGAAAAGGTGAGAGAAAGAGAGAGACACACGGAAAGAGACAGAGGGAGAGACAGAGAACATATTTAATCAGTCAGTGTGTAGTGGAATTTTGAGCCAGAACAGCTGACTTGAGCAGCCTGCAAGTGTTCAGGAAGAACTAGGGAGGGGAGCTTATTCAGTCTCACATCTCTAAGACTGAAAACATTCTAAGCCTACATAGAATTATGCGGAGACTAGAAACTTCCATGATTGGGCTAGGCAAGCAGACTGAGGCTATATACCTCAGAGAAGACAATTACATCAGGTGAATAAAATTACTTTTACAAAGCTCCTTCTCTAAAGCAAAGAATATGCTTTGCAAACTAAGTAAAGATCTGCAGCCAGAACCTGTGGGGAAGGCTTGTGTCAGATCATGAGAACCACATGGGGCTATGGTTATCAGTCCTAAGTCCAGTGTAGCCTTGTTCAGTAATGTTACTTATATATCCTGTGTTTCCTGTGAACATCATAGATTTGTTAGACTCCTCCTGAGTTTGTACCATTGTGTAATAGTTTCTGCTAACTCCTTAGAGGTTTCCCATTTCTTTCCATGTTTCCACTGTAGGTAGTATACAAGATGCTATTCTTCTTAAGAAGCTTACTGCATAACATGTAGCTTGTGCAAGACCACAGTTGTGGGATATTAGATCATATTGTGAACCCCAAATCTACACAAGAATTAAAAAAATCAACCATGGTTCAAGAATTGGAGAATGCAGCCAGCTGACAGGAAGGGAAGCTAGGATTATTAAGAAAAAAAACATAGAGAGTAAGAGGGAATTGGGAGCAAAGACAGAAATTCACAGGGAGCAGCATTAGGTACACTCAGTTTAGAGGAGGTCATTTGAGAAGGTGTGGCAGAAAAAGATTCCTTCTGACGTTTCAGCTGAAGAGGAAGATAAACAGGTTTTTTTCTGCCTCTCTGAGCTACCAGGCTTCAATCCAGCATCTGGTCCCTGAGTCTTCCTTGGTAAAATTGAATGATTTAGAATGTATTATAAACAACAGACTTCTCCACTGCAGATTTTATGTTTACATCTTCTACTTTTGCTATCTTCTTTATGCTCTGGGACTTTCCCCTTAGGACCCTGTCACTGAAGACTGACCTGTTGTTTTAGGGCACTGGTGTACGTATTAAATAATTCTGGGAATATCTTTGCTATGTAAATCTCCCATTTGCCTAAGAGACTGGAATTGCAGTCCATATTTAAATTGTTCAAAGCATAACCTGGATTTTGATCCTAAAAGAGACTTTAATATGACAGCATGTGTAGAAAGCAAGAATCCTGGCTGACTTGTCTTTGAGGACTATCCAGAGCCAAATGAGTGTTGTCCTTAAAGAGATTTATGTAATTAATCCTTGTTATTGTGTAGAGTGATTTCTCCTTGGGAAAGCATCTTAATTCTAGGACAGCTACATCTTCAGTCCTTTACAAAATGGTTTCTGAGCAAGCTGTGTTGACTCAGATTACCTTGCTCCCAGTTTCTTGATCCCCATGGCAATGACCTTGTTTTTCTCCTTGTTTGATTAAATCTCCCAAATTCTTAAATTAAAAGGGTGTCCCACAACAGATTTATTAAATTACCCATTTGAGATATGTAAATAAGTGTCCATTGCAGCATGAGAAGAAGCATTTGCAGGTGAAGCTTGGCTTACACTTTCAGACCAGAACAGGTGGGACAGTTTAAGGTGAACACTGCTGGGCAAAGCAGGATAGGCAATATGTAGATCAGAGACTAAAGGTTAAGGGAATCAGCTGCAAGGCTCACTGTTATGAAAAAGAACCTGATTCAGGGCAAGTGAGTGATTTTATATTTTCTCAGCATGCATCAATTCATGTATATGAATGAAATCAGAACAGACAGGTGGGTATACAATTTGTGAAGGCTAGCTTGGGCCAGTGAATATTAAATTTCCAATTAATGGTCTGTCCTATGAAATATGTGTCATCCTCACTGACATTGCTAACTTAACTCAGAGATTTCAGACACTGGCTATTGGCTGTAGCTATGTGTGTCAGGTTACAGATCTCAGCAGCTACTATTGCACATATGGATAAGGTCAAACAGTCTGTATTAATGCCATTCCCTCTGCCAGGGAAGGGTCTGCTCTTTTTCAAAGTCAGTAGACCTATTTGTTTTTCAATTATGTTTACAATTTTTTAAAAGTCAATTGTTGCTACTACTATTTAAATTTCATTTTCTTTATACTCACTGCTCTGACCAGGTCCTTGTTTCTACTCTCCAATATTTTCTGTTCACTAAGAATAACATTCTATTTTCTCAATGGCTTTCATATTTCTTTATAGCAAGGCTTTATGTTGCTTAGCCTTGCTCATGCTCTGTTGCAAAGACTTTCTTTGAACCCCCTAATAATTGGCTCTACTGCCCAGTGCTTGGAAGACAGTCCTGCAACCTTTTTCAGGATGGGCCCTGACTGGTCAGTGAAAAGGAAAAGACACCACTGAGTGAGTGTCTACCCACCTCCCTGGAACTTAGAGGGGATTGCAAACAAAGAGGGACTTAACTAAGAATTGAGTTTAGTAAGGAACTTTGAAGCTGGTGTATTCACAGCACAGAAATGGACTGGGAGGAAGGAAGGTGAGAGAGAGCTTTCCTGCTTTGATGGTAGTTGACAATAGCAGCAAATAGTCAGGTGTACAATTTTAAATGACAAGTAACAGTCCAAACTGGCCATTTTCACAGGCCAAAACAATCAAGATTCTAGATGAGGAACTAAACTTATTGCTAAAAACCAAATTTGTGTGTAAGCAATAAAGTCTGGAGAAACTGATGTACCTGTGCCTTATAGGAATATAATTTTTCCTCTGTGAAAATGCGCAACTTGAGAGGAAGGTGTGAGTAGTTCTTGGTGTGCTCTAATTCACATGTCTAGTTCCTGAACAGTATGAGAACCATAAATCCTGTTTCAGTGTTTTGAAATAACTTTTGAGAGTATAAGTAAACCATGTCAACCTTCTCATTCCACTCTAATGTAATACCATTACATTATAACTCGAACTTTGGGAAAACTGGTTAAGATGCATAGTTAAGACATCAAAGCAGACCTTGTTGGCTCATTCTTCCAGCATCCTTCAGTCACTATTTATTATTGGGTGTTCCTGGACTATCATACCCTCTAGTCCAGGAGGTTGGTGAGCCTTCTTCCAGCTGACTTTCCTCATGTAATCCAACCATTTTGGTTCCCTGGTTATTTATATTTATCATTTATTCTTCTGGCCTCTTGGTCTGGCTTCTCTGCTACCTCACATGTCTATTATCTCCTCTCCCAGATGTCCCTATGTCTGGCTATGTTCCTCCACTTTTTTAAAGATTTATTTATTTATTATATGTAAGTACATTGTAGCTGTTTTCACACACACACACACACACACACACCAACAGAGGGCATCGACCTCATTACAGATTGAGCCACAGTGTGGCTACTGGAATTTCAACTCAGGACCATCAGAAGAGCAGTCAGTGCTCTTAAACACTGAGCCAACTCTCCAGCTCTTACTCCTGCCCTGCTCACTCTGCCCTACTTGCTTGAGTCATGCTTGCTGTAGCTGTCTTCAGGCACCCCAGAAGAGAGCATCAGATTTTATTATGTATGATTGTGAGCCACGTTGTGGTTGCTGGGATTTGAACTCAGGTTCTTTGGAAGAGCATTCAGTGACCTTAACCCCTGAGCCATCTCATCTCTCCAGCCCCTATGCTCTCCCTTTTATCTATAATGAACATTTTGCTGCACCACAATTAGAAGCAGCCTTGTCCTTTCTTTTTTATTTCTTTTTGCCATTCACCTCCATTAATCACTTCTTGCTTTCAATTTATGGCCAACTTTTGCTTTAATTATTGTTAGTTCTTGACTTTCACTAAAAGTTGTTTGTAGGATTTCCCAGTTATGAGGTAGCGATTGCTCAGTGGGGTTGTGTGTGCAATGGAATGTGCACAGAAATAGCCCTGTGCTTCGGAAGAGGAACAGGAAGTGCTCTAGGAGACTGGAAATTTGTACTCAAATGCACATTTCCCAGACCAGGGCTCTGTCTGACCCTAGGGTGATTCAGACTATGGTTCTGTTGGTCCATGTGGTAAGCTGGGCAGAGACCTTTGGCTGTGGACCCTCCCTAAGTGTATATTCCCTGGAAGGAGTGAAATTGAAACAGATGTGAAATAATGTTCAAAGCCATAAAAAATGACTTCAGTATGAGTTTAGTGACACAGAATACATTGCTATGATCACAAAGAACCTATCCTACCAAATATGATTAAATTGAGCAGATAAAAGGAAAAATAAGACCTGGTTCAGAGCTGAACAATGAATCTGAATGTGACAAGAAATTATGTATGCAATTACAAAATAAACTCTGATAGCAGTAGTTTGGGATTTTCCACAGATACCAACTGCAATTACCATGCTGCATTATTAAAGTAGATATGAAATTACACATATTTAGTGTATGTGTTGTGATCCATTTAAACATAGTAACTACATCCATGGAACCTCATTACAACAAACAGCATAGTAAACCATGTTCTCCACACAGTCTCATTCAATCCAAGCTTATGTGTGCCTGCAGCCTAAAGAGATCTCATAAAATGACAGAATTGGTATAGATTTTAGAAATCTTCTCAGAATATTTTCATGTACTCAAGCTTTATTTTAACAAATACCAGCATTTTCATACTTGTTGCAGTTAGATTGATGGTGTTTCCATTTCAGAAATGAGCAGAACACCTAGAGAGGATAGACAAGCAACATGCAAAAAGGGAATGCAATAGACCACTTATTGAGGCTGGCAAAACAGAAAAGTGTCTTAAGAACAGGTGAGAGAGTCAGAGCTACACCTGCTCCCACTATTAAGAGTTCCACAAAATCATCAATTTAATAGCCATAATATTAGCAGAGGACTGGGAAAATACCTATGCATACCCTATGTCTGCCATTTAAGTCGCCAAGATTCTTGACTAAGAGGTCCAATAAAGCTTGGGTTTCATCTCATTGTGTGGACGTCAAGTTAAACCAAATATTGGTTGGCCACAAAAAAAAAAAAAAAAAATGGTACCACTGTACCCCTATGCATCTTGTACCTAGGACAGATTTTAGGTGTAAGGTTGTTGAGCTGGCTTAGTGTCCTTTTTTCTTTTTCTTTTTTTTTTTTTTTTATAGTCTTTAGTGTACCTTCTCATGTAAAAGAGACCAGAATATAGGAGTGAAGTGTGAATGCCTAACCTGCTTGACCTCTCTATATTCAGTGAGCTGTGTGGAAGTTTTCCTCAGCAATGTGGTCTTCCTCCCATTTTCAGAGACCAACCTTCTATCCTAGCATGAGCCTGGGTTATTGAGGAATCTCCATGGGACATCCTTGATAACATCTCAAACAAATGTAACCTGCCACTGAAGCCCCTGCCTTTCTACAGAGGAGTGCCAATTTAGATTCTGTATCTTCCATTACTAGGAGTGTTCACTAAGGTTACCTTCATAGATGCTAGGAAGCTATAGTATCTACCTCCACTCCCCAGTGCCCCCGACTTCCAGCTATTCCTCCCTGTTTCAGGACCCTTAATGGGGGAAGCTAATTCCTAGCAGGTGATTATCCTGAAATTGCCTGCTTCAGATTATTATATAATCTGTAACAGGTATTCCCTTACTGAGCAAGGCTGTAAGGGATTAATTTTAGGAAAGATTTCTGCTATTGATATGCTTTTTGTTATTATTAAACATATATAGCAATCATTAAGTAGTAGCACACTCCTTTAGGGCAGATCTCTGCTGATCCATGAAGATGTACTGCCTTGTAGTGATGCTATATAGACAAATAGATGACTTAGGCCTTAATTATGATGATTCTAAAAGAATTCCTAAAATTATATCTGTGATTATTAACATTTTTTTATAGTGGGACTGCTATTAGTTCCTTTTCTGATAGTCAAAACTGCCATGAAAACTCTGCCAGTCTGCCAAGTGTCAGCAGGTAATTGTTCTTAGATGGTAACCAGACTTTCTCCTTCTCAGAGTACATTCCAAGAAGTTGTAAAACAATTAGTCACAGGTCATAAAAAGGAAACTAATGATTTATTTTAGGTGATAGGACATAAGATAAAATATTGGCTGGGTTTATCAATACAAAACTTCACTAATAACTTAGTTATCATTTTAAGCCTTCAGTGAACCTGTAGAGCTCAGACAAGTGATGGATGTTTAGCCAGATAATTACCCATAATGGATATGCATGTAAACATTCTCTGTAGTAAACTTCTAATTCAATTTATGATTTGATTTTAGTGTGAATTTGAGGTGAACTTTGTAACATGTCATCATGTATACTGAAAGATGTGTAAGCACTGAAGACAAAGATAGAAGAATTTTTTCCATTTATCCATTTAGAAGAGAATTTTTTTTTCCTTTCCAGTCTTAGAATTTTTCCCTTTCCCCACTTAGGATCTTTCTGCTTTTCCCCTTAGATAGATTTATAAGAAACTTTTTCAAATTAGTAATAAATGCTATAATCATTTTCTAAGTGTTCCTTTTCATTCTGTGACTTCCTATTAGCAGGCTGAAAGTTAGAGCCCAGCAGTTCCTGTTGAGATAGAAAAAAGGCCACATTGCTTAATCTTCTGCTGTTAGCCCACAGGTGTTAATCACCTAAGCCTTTTACCCTCAGAAAGAGCAAGAAAGTTTTTAGGACTTCTCAGAAGTTATCATCAACATTTCAATACAGATTAGAAAGCTAGAAAGCCCTGAGACCCTCAGACTTTAAAGCCATCAGGAAGTCCTACTCTGCCATTGCTATTACCTTCTTGGGGCTGGGAGGCTCACAGTATCCATGCACTGAACTTTCTCTGCCTCCCTAACTGATCCCTCCTATTCCTGTGCCCATTCATCCATAATCCATCCTCAGAATCTTTTCTATTTCTCCTTTCCATAGAGAATCATGTTTCTCTTGTAGCTCTCTTCTTTCCCTGTCTACTCTGGGACTGTGGACTATAGTTGACTTACCATTCACCTAATAGCTACTATCAATTTATAAGTGAATGTAAGCCATATTCATATTTTTAAGTTTGGATTATGCTGCTAATGGTGTTTTTTCCTAGTTACATCTATTTCTGGTAAATGTCGTAATGTTATTTTTCAAGAACTCAGTAGTACTCTGTTATGTAAATGTACCACATTTTCTTTATCCATACTTTAGATGAGAGAATTCTAGCTCATTTCACATTTCTATCCAGCCACAATGAACATATGGAGCAGTTGTCCTTCCCAAAGAATGGAGTGATTTTTTAGGTGTATATCCAAGCAGGGTCTTGAAGTAGCCCAATTTCCAGTTTTCTGAGGAAACACAATATTGATTTCCATAGTGTCTGTATTAGTTTGCCTTTCTATCACCATAGAAGAGTGGTCCCCTTGTTCCACATCCTTGCCAGCATGAGCTGTCACTTATATTATTGAACTTAGATATTCTGACATGTGTTAAAAAAAAAAAAAAACTCAGAGTAGTTTTTATTTGCATTTCTGTGATATCTAAGGATGTTGAACATTTCTTAAAGTGTTTCTAGGCCATTTGAATTTCCTCTTTTGAGAGTTCTCAGTTTAGATCTGTGGATGATTTGAAATAGAATTGTTTGTTCTTTGAACATCTAGTTGCTTGAGTTCTTTATACCATTTATATATAGGCCTCTATCTACATAATATACACAGTTGGTATCCATACTTTCCCGTTCCTTAGGCTCTTTGTCTTTTTGTCCAGTTGACTGTGATTTTTGTCTTAGAGAATGTCCTATGATTTTACTTTCCAAAACTCCCACATTTTCTGTTTTTTTTTTTTATTGCTTTCATTTCCATTTTCCAGTCTTAGAAAATTTTATGTGTTTTATTCAACTGTTTGTTTATTTCTGTATATATTTTAGGGGTATATTGTTTTCCTCCCATTGTCTGGTTGTGTATCCTGCATTCTTTTCAGGAATTTATTCATTTCATCTTGAAAACCGAGTGAGCTTCATATAGTTTTAAAGTTTTAAGGTCTTTAAGGTCCTTTTTCTTGTACTTTTAGCTGTGTTGGACTATTCAGAATAATCTGCTGACACAAAGTAGCTTGACTCTGTGGGTGTGATATTTCCCGGGATGTTACAGTAACTATGCTGGTCTCTAGGCATCTGGGTTTGGGGAGCTGATTTTGGGCTTTGTATTGTTGGGTAGAAGTTGTGTCCCTGTGTATCTCTTTGCTCACTGTATTTTCAGAGACTGTGTCCATGCTAAGTGATGCCTCTTTTCTGACCTGCTTTGTGGATGTGTTCAAGAAGGCATGTAAATTGGAGAAGTTGTATGGATACTTTTTACATCAAAGTATTTTATTTTCTGGCACTTTTACGTTATTTAATGATGTTCCTCTCTTTCAGTAACTTAACTAAACATAGCTGCATATGTTTCTAGTGTGTTCACTATATATATATTTGATTCTATGGCCTATGACAATTGTTTCTCAAACAAAACATGATGGTCACTAGGATACTCTGACAGTTTTAGTTATTGATGCTCTTTGATGTTTTTTATACAGGCATTAGTATTTGGGTCCCACAAATTCTATTCACTAATTTCTGGTCTGTTTGTCCTGGGTGGTGATAAAGAATATTGTCCATGGCCCATTATACACAAGGACACCAAAAAACTCCAATTTCCAAGTGGAAGAAAGATTGTGTTTAACACTGAGTTTGTTTGTCAGAAAGAAAGACTATGTTAAATGTTTACTGGTTAGATGGTATACGTGTAGGGATCTCTGCAAATACGAGGCCTGAGACAAAAATGAAATGTATTTCAATACAGTGTAAGTATTTCAGTGCTGGCAGGGTTGTATTATGGGTTATCCCCAGAGTAAGTGTTGTAGCTCAAGGGGAAAAAGGTTCCCAATACAAGTGTTACAGGTCTAAAATAAAAGATATCCTGGCAGTCATAAGTGAAGATATACCACAAAGCCTTATGGAACAACTAACCACACACAAGATATTTATTGAGAAAATGTGGGGTTTGGGGGGCGGCTTCCTCTGCTCAGGTGAGAAGCAGACAAGAGGCAGGCCTTGTACAGGGTTTCTTTGGTGAGCGTAGGATTTTCAGGAGTGGAAATACCTCAGGTTGGAGGTTTGTAGGATTTTATTTACTGAGCTTGGGTGAACTTAGGGATTCATGTTTTATGAAAACCAGAAGTAAATTCTGAATGTTTACTCTCCAGACACAATAGCCATATTGGGTCAAACTTCTGGATTCTTACCTGAGTGTTGTTTATTTAGGAATATTTAAGTACAGTCTAACTTTGGGAAACATTTTCCTGATAACAATTATCTCCATACTCCGTACATAAGGAACGTTAATGTGTGACTACCTCGAAAGTCTCCTGCAAAGTACATGTTTTCCCTCTTTCATAACATAGTGTCCTAAAACTAAAGGCCCTAGAGGAGGATCAAACATACCGAGTAGAGGTCACCAAGCTATAAAGTGCACTTGACTTCTTCCCTAAGACTGCACTTTATTAATTGATACTCAGTGACCTAGGGAGGAAGAGTCTGGGATAAACTTAATACTCTATGAACTTCAGGTGTGATCTATATCTACCACAGCTCATCATGATGCTTACTACATCCATTCCCTCACTTCTGGTCAGTAAAGAGTGAACTTCACTTCCATTCAGGAGAAATCCCTGTGGTTTTTGTTCCTGGGTTTCCTAGAACTTATCTTCCAAAACATGAACCTTTGGCCTCTACAGATAAGAGATATTTTGGGGTTGCTTCTAATTCATACACTATTAGTGTATGAAAATTCAAAATGTTTTCCAGAATATAAATGTTGTTTTGATATGCAAAGTGTATTCACATCACATGACTGTGTAGACATAAAACAGGCAAGTGCTGCTAGCATAATCACAGAAGTCAGAATACTGAGGCAGGTTTATTCCTTTTCATTTGAGGCCAGACTACTGCATATCAAAGTGTCATTCTAAATCATGGGCTCCAATTCCCTCTTCTGCCTTGCATGGACACTGCACATGTGTTGAGGTGATTTTTCTTCACATTGTATACAGGTGTGTCTGTGTATTTTCACATGTTGACTGCCATATTGGCAAAGGGATAAACGCTAGCAGGACCTTGATATTGTCATTTGTATGTTCCTTCACCAGTCTTACATTCATACATACTTGAGTCTCCATGCCTGCTTAGATACTTGAAGGTCAGCTAGTCCTCTGCCTAGAGGAAATTTAAAGATGTTTTGGATTTGTTTCACACCTGATTGATTGTTAGTAAAACCTGAAGCCCAATACTTGGGACAAGTTTTAGAGGGTGAAATTTCTGAACATAGAGACCAATGTAGGAAGGGCAAACAAGATATGAGAGATTTAGTGAGAGTCAGAGATGAGAACAGATAGATCGGATCAGGAGCAGAGAAAGTCATAGGCTTGAATACTCTTAAGTTTATATGTTATCTAAGATGGTGGCTAAACTTTAAACTATATGGAAATTTACTTGTTATTATTTGTGACGCTGGTAGTTGTTTCAAGAAAAGCATCCACTATATTCATATCCTTTCCCACATTTGAATACTGATATATAACATTTATCAAATGTGTCTTTGATATTTAAGTCAAATCAGATATTGGTTGGTTACTCCCAATATCTCTGAGGCATCATTGACCAGGCATAATTTGCAGGAAGGACAAATTATAGATGAAGACTTTTGTAGTTGGTTCGGTGTACACATTTGTCCCTATACACCAGGCCAAGCAGTCATCCTGCCATCTGAACCATATCCATGGGCTCAAATTCCTGTGTTTAAGGATAAACTCATAGTTCTGGGCTTGTGTTTCTGAGCTCTCGCCTCCATGCTAAGCTGGAATCCATTTTAATCTGTTCACAATCATGACAACACTTTTTGAAACTCAGAACTTGCTCGAGAAACTTTCTTCGAATATAATCATGAAAAAATCATTTTCTTAGCTAGCATATTTAAAGAGATGGGCAATTCTTTTTCCACAGCCTATGCGATGTGCACAAATTTACACAGAGAATTTTACAGAACCATTTGGAATCCATTTATGAACAAATGGTTAAACAGTGTAGTATCTATTAAAGTTCTATTTGTAATTGTTTATTTGTTTGCTTTTAGAAAAATCTAGACAGTTGTCCCAAGGGGTTTCTCCATTGTACTCCTTTACTCACTAGAAGCTGTAAATAATATTGTGCCTTACCTAACATTATTTTGATTCATCATTTGCTTTGACTGAGGTATTCCATCTCCTCTACCTTGTGTTCAAGCCTGATATTCTCTCTCCCACAGGAGTTTTTGGAGTTCTTTTTATTCTTCTGTCTGCATTTTTATTTCAGTTTTTGAGAGTGTCTAAACCACTTATTGAACCCAATTTTCATATCCTAACTTCAGGAATCTGCTATTATTTTCTTGTTCACAAATCATTGCATTCCTGTCCTCTTTGAGTTGATTGACATGTTCTACAAGCTTTGCTCTCCTTAAAACTGACTCTCAGTTTTCGGTACTGTATCTTGTTTATCATTCAAATTGCTCTACATATGGGATACATACATGGTCTGTTCTTTGCAACTGGGGCATCTTATCTTACTTTGTTTTAGAAATTGGTTGTGAGCATTAGAATTTAGAAGTGTTGTACTCTTGTGGGTGTTTTTAGCTCAGATGTGTGTCTTACCACCAGAGATTTCCCACGGAGATTTCTGGCCCAGCTTGGTGAAGGAGCCCTTGTAAAGGGAATTGAGCAAGCATGGACAAGGCCATCTCTGGCACGTCTTCCCAGGCCACTCTCTTTCTCTGTGCTGCCCTATATTGAGTTGGATCAGGCTAGGCCAACAGGCTGACTAGTCAGTGAGGAGTGCAGCACAGCTTCAGGCCGTGTTTTGAGTGAGCAAATCTCTTCCCAAGTGTTATAGCTCTAAGAACAAAAGGCTCAGACCATGGAGTAGATTTTTCATGTGCTTTACTTCCCTGGATACCATTTTCTATAGATAGTGATGATATACTGTGATGAAGACCTTTATTTAAAAGCACTGAGAAATGTCCTGTTTAATAACTTTGTTCACTTCTTTTATTTTGAAGGTAGAAGGCTCTTGAAATCCATGCTATCCCTTTTCCTGTAGCTATGTTTTGTAGGTTGAGATTTTGAAGAGCTGTCGTGATGTGCAGATGTGGAGGACCTGCCTGGAGTGGGAAAGTGTTCTAAGGAGAGATGTAGAGTGGTGG
>JADRCD010195275.1:0-10814 GCA_019843815.1 Montemys delectorum | reverse complement strand
GTTCCCCAGCCATCCATGTAAATAGCTCAGCAGAGCCCTCTGAATTTATTTCTAATTGGCGTGGGCTGAAGGCTTCAAGGAGCCCTGGGGCTGCCAGCTTTCACATACTTGCTGCCTCTGGGGACCCTGAATTTGGAAACACTGCCCCTGAGGGAGACACAGGAATGGAGGAGACTCTGGCTTTGTTTGACAAAGTTCCCCCCAAACAGGAGGCAAGGTAGTGCAGGAGGCCACATCAAGCACCTGGGAGCCTCCCAATACTCTGGGTCATCCAGCTTGAGTCCCTTGTTCTCAGGGCCCTAAGCCCTTGGGAACATGAGGAAGGCCATGCCTACAACCTTCCAGCCACCACCACCACCCGCCCCCCCGCCGCGCTCCAACTTCTGGGGAGCCTTACCTTACACTCAAGAGAAGCAAAAATTTTGGTGATCCCTCCTCACATGGGGGAAGACTCCAGAGAACTCTCACTGGGAGGGAACCACTTGAGTTGTCACTCTTGATGATGCAGGCCATCCTAAGGGAGCCCGCACCCATGACTAGCCACAAACAAGTATTTATGTTTTCCAAAGCAGAGCCCAGACCAGAATACGGCTCAGAAAGTGACAGTTGGTTCTGGCTTAGCTATTACTCTGGGTCAGCAGCAGATCTGGATGACATACCCTCCCATCCACGCCAGGCTTGGGCCAGATACACAACATTCAGCTTTCCCTTCCAAGTCTCTGAGAGTAGAGCGGTTCTGTAATGCTGCTCTTTGGTGGACAGAGCTTTCTGACACAAAGTCCTCTACATTTCCCTTTAGGGAAACAGGTCAATAGGGTACCCAGCTAATGAGAGAGTCAGGCCAAGACCAGTGGAGCCATGGGAACCAGACCAACAGTGGAGGTGCACTGAAGAATAGCTGTCAGCTTTCCCAACACCTCTGGTCCTCTCTGTTGGAAACTCTATGGTAACTCAGTCACCTAAGACTCTAATTCTGCTCTTGTTTTTGTTCGATGAATCTTCAAAATGGGAATAATCAGCCCTGCTTATACAACTCAAATAGTTCTTGCAAAAAAAAAAAAAACAGCTGAGCAACTGCAAACTGGGACTTGTGATACAAATACCTGGTGGACAGCTCCAGGGAGACGTGTCCACTGCAGAGGGTATCATTTGAGTGACGGCCTGGTTCCTAAGGGGGTATGACCGGCATTGAAATCCGTGATAGAAAAAGAAACCACTCCTAGGCCCACTCAGCCCAGTCCCATCTTATATCCCATCTATCCATGCTGGTTAACAAATGCCTTCAGCGAAGAACTGAGTAAAAAGTAGGAGAACAGATTCCAAAGTCATCTCTCCTGTCTAGTCCCCTCCAAATGCAATGTCTACCACTTGCAACAAGGGCACCATGTTATTCTGCTTATGCATGATTTAGCAATAAAAAAAATATATCTCAAAAACCCCAAACACTCATATTTATTAAATTATCTTATGCTTGGCTATCTCCAAACCATACATTAAATATTAAATCTCTCCTGTTGTAGGCGGCAAGAATAATTTGCGATAGATGTTCTAATATCTTCCCATGCACAGTGGGAGCTGCCTCCCTCCAGTAAACAGATGACATCTTGGCAAGGACAATTCTTCTAGGCCTGAGCCCAGGGCTGGGAATGGGGGTCATAGAGTCAATTGCCCAACCTCTAAGGAAAGGCTAAGGACCCTAAAAACAATCTAGAGGTCCACGCATTTGGTCCAGGAAGTTAATGAAAATTTGTGTCCTGTGGTCACAAATTCTGCCAAGTTCTTGTTGACCTGACATTTCTAGACCTGGGGAAGGAAGATGAGAGAATGACAGTGGCTCACAGCCAGGGTGGGCTCACCTGTGCTCTCTCCATTTAGTGGTATCACAGGGTCGTTGTAATTCCACAAGAGAGACCCTTAAAAGAGGCTAAACCTCCTGGGGGATCTTTCCTGGTGCTAAGAGGGAAGACGTCCAAGTTGGAAGGGACACTCTGACCCACGGCCTGAATTCGTTGTTAAATTTACAGGTTCGAAGAGGCTGCAGCCCTCCAGGACATCTCAAGGCAGATGGGGGAAGGCTAGGTTATAACTCACTGTATCCTGTTCTTTTCTTATTCCTAGTCTGCCACTGTCCCCCAAAGGCACATGAGCCCTGCAAGAGCCTCCCAGTGGAGAATCTGAGATGGGAACCCCAGGTTACAGAGAAAATGTCACAACACTGGTAAGGGCCATAGGCAGAAAGGGCCATGGATAATCACATGCCATGTGCCCAAGATTTATCTGGAGTTGGGGCCATCATCCTTTCCAGATGGGAAGGGTCAGCTGGCACAGTTGGGCAGGGCAAAGATTAGGGCATAGAGAGCAGCTGTAATCCTGCAAGACTCTAAGGAATCTCCCAGACTCAGATCAACCCTTCTGGGCCCACCATATAAGCACTCTCAAAGCTACAGCCAGGGCTCTACTGGATTTTCCCAAACTATCATGCTCTCAGTTGCCAGGTAGCCTCAGAGCTGATATCCTTGGCCCTAGAGGTTACCTATGGAAGCCTAGCCTACCAGACATACCGGAGTTGAGGATTCTGGGCCATGGGAAATGCTGACATCCAACAACAACCTGGCCTCAGTATAAAATCCTGCCACCAACAAAGTCCACCGCCCCAGCTTTCATCCTAGAAATAATTCTATCCAAGGTCTATTACTTCTTCCTTTCAAATGGAACCTCCAAGACCTGTTTCACCTCTGCCTACCTCTCTCAGGCTTAACCCCAATCCTAGGTCTCTGAATACTTTGCTGCGGAGCTGTTATAGCCCTAGTTCCTATGTTAGCTAGGATTCTAGTTCTCATCAGCCTTTGTCAAGGCTGGGTCACCCACCCCATTCCTTAAAACCAGGAATCTTAGAGAGCAGAGCCCCCAGATGACCCCTTCAATCCACAGAGTGTCTCCAAGGGAAAGGGGAATAAAGGAAACTAAAAACCCACCCAACACCTGGAACCCCTGTGGCAGTTCAGGCTGGTATACAAATGGCGGCTCAGTGTCCCAGTCCAGAGTACATGGTCTTTGCTAGCCCGGGCAAGCGATCTCAAGAACATCTGACCCAGCGATACCACAGTCTCTACATCCATCTTCTTTCCACTATTCAAAGGACACACCATCCCAAGTCAACACAACCCTGTAGGCCCGGCCTAAGGAGGCAACCTAGACACCACACCATCTTGGCCACCACCCTCCTGCCTTTGTGACGTCAGAGCTTAGTTGGGTGTGGCTGCCTATGGACCCTTCTGGATAAGTTTATGTTGTATTAAGAGCTACAGTAGCAAAAAAAAATAAAAGACTGCCCTTTTGAACAGAAAGGGAACAGAAGGCAAGAAGGACTCTTTGGAGCAGCTGGACTATGATGGGATGGAGATGAAGTCTACCCCCTCTGCCCTGATGCCTTGTTGCTGATTTCCTCCTCGTATTAACAAGGTAGCAAGGGGACAGGGTTTTTTCTACCCAAAGCTCTGGATGGGCACAGCCACCACTCTGAACAATACCACAAGAATCAGGGCCACAAGGAAACAAAACCCTTGTCTGTCTAAAAACTCAGCACAAAGACTTCACTCTTAGAGGAAGGATACTTCAGAAGAGCCTGAGAAGATGTCCTCTCTCCATGCCTAGGATCTGTTCAGCTGCATGCCATCACCCAGAGCTCCAGACTGACAGACAATGCCCCCTCCTGACCCTGATCTCTAGAAACGTAAGTCTGAAGGGCACTTTTCCAGGCCACACTAGGGTTGGACCCTCCCTGCCCTGTGCTCCTCTTTCTTTAAGCCCCCACCTCTTCCAGTAGGCCTTGGGTTGGGGGCCTCAGATAAATGTTGGACAGACCAGGATTCAATGCTAGGATCAGATGGTAGGCTTTTTTCTTAATCTTCCATGTCTTAAAGAGTAAGACAGGAACAAGGGCATGTTCTTCCCTGCATGAACATTACTCCTCTCCCTCCTCGAGACTTTGCCTCTGGAATGAGAGTCTGAGCCCTTTCTTGAGTTTAGTCAATACCAGATACAGGCATAACAGGACACTGGGGGAAAGATGGGGTGAGGAGGGGTCATCAAACCCCTGACCTCTGACCTTCCCTACCACTTACTCTTTGATGTTAGATGGGTTTAGGAGAGAGTCCTGATGGCTGCTAGAGTCCAATTCGCACTGAGGGGCTCCCAATCTCCCTGCTCAGATCGCCACAGGCACTCTCCTGGGATCCTCTAATGCCCAAAAAGAGCAAGAAGCCAACTGTGTCCTCTCCTCCCACCAATGTCTCCAGGAACGACCAATCCTATTCTTCTCCCCTATAGAACCGTTTCCCCAAACCTCATTTTGAGAGGTGTGACACCTCTTCGTGACCATAAAGACTCTATCTGATTGTGACCAATCCTGCCTCCCTGAGGGTTCCCAGGGATATACACATCCTTGGAGCAGAGAACAAGGCAGACACAGCTCACTGGCTCCCAAACTCTCCAACCATTGGCACATCCAATCACCTGAAAAGCTTCATGCCCAGCTCCAGAGCACAAGCCACTAAGCTCTTTCCATCCATCCCTACAACCCAGGGGTTCCCAGATTCAGGTCCAAGCTTCCCTGAGACAATATTCCTCCAGACCTTGCTCCCGGAAACACTGGCCTGCGAGTGGATAGAGGCTCTTCCCTTGCCCTCTCCTCCCCTCCCCTTGCCCCTTTGCTGTCTATCTGGGCACCCTTGGCCAGCCTGGAGGTGGTACGAAGTGAAAGGCAGAGCTAAGATATGGGTCAGGCTTGTCTCCAGGAGTCAGGAACGTCTTCTGGGGCTGCCCATCTCCCTCAAAGTGTAAGCTGCAAGAACACAACCATCTCCCTTAAACCAAGAAAGGTGGTGGGCTTTGGAGAGAGCCGGAGTGCAATTCCTTCAAGCTTTGTAGTCTTGAGGCAATAGCTGGAGCAAGGGGGGAGGGGGGACACTGAGAGGGCAGGAGCCACAGCACACTTGGTCCCTTCTTGCTCTACTCAGTCCCCAAGGCAAAGAGCTACCCTAAACGTCTCCCTCAGAGCCTGCCCACCATCCTACCCAGTCCTGGGGCTCCCAAGGGATGAGAGCACTGGGACAAAAAAAAAAAAAAAACCAATGAGCTGCCCTCTGAACATCCCAGGGCTATCCACACCCTTCTCCTCTTGAGGAGAGAGGTCGGAGGAGTGGTGGTCACCTGGCTGAAGAATGAAAGAAAGGCTATGCAGGCTCCTGGTGCCCAAGCTCTTCCTTTCACTCCTCACAGGCCTCTGGCCCCATCCCTACCAAAGAAACACAACAAGAAGAAAGGAGCAGGCCACTACACCAGGTCCCACTCAGACGGGGCAAACCAGCCAAACGCCACGCAGAGTTCAATTTTTGAGGGGGAAAAAAAACGGAACCGCAGAATTGTGGAAGAAACCCCCTTCCCAAAACACAGATCCTCTTCTCTCTTCTCCCTCCAGGAGCCTGGCTCAGAATTATCCTGGGCAGTTATGGAAGCCCAAGCCAGGAAAGGGTCTGTAGGCGCCCAGATGCAGATGAGGGTGGGAAAGGGGGGATGTCTCGGAAATGCCCAAAATGGGGTTGGAGAAGGCGGCGATAGGGGGGAGGAAAAGCAAAGAGGTAGGCGTCCATGACGGCCTGAACACGTCCGAAGTCTCCTCGGGAGAAGCTAGCTTCCAACTTGTTTACTTATTGGCATGTTTTGCTGTCTCCAAAAGGAAACCGTTAAAAAAAAAAAAAAAAATCTCGATTGGTTCTCAAGCAGTCCCTATCTGTCACCTTCCCTCCTCCTCCGCTAAGCATTTTCTCTGCCGCCGCTATCTGCCACCGCCTGTCAGGAAACCTAGCCGCCTCTACTTTATTCCACTTGAGCGTGGCCAAACTGTTGCTATTTAGTGGGGGGCAAAGAACCCAATTCGCACCCTCGAAACGAGCCGGCAGAGAGTGGGGAGCGGGGATAGGAGCTGGGCCCCGGGTGCACTCCGCCCGGAAGGGTCCTCTCCAGGAAGAGGTACCCTCCAGCATCATCGGATCACGCCTGGCTAGGGCTGGAGTCACCTGGCACACGCAGCCCAACAGCATCTCCCGAGCCAGGGCGAGCCTGATGCGCACCCGGCGGGGCTGCGAACAGAGGCGAGCTGGGGAGCGCAGGGCCAGTTCCCGGGCCGCGGGCGGGCAAAAGGGAGACGCGGAGCTGGGGCGGGGGTTGGGGTAGGGGCGGGCTGGGCAGCGGCCGCCTGACTTACATGGAAGTGATATTCCTTGAGATGTCCGTGATGTTGATGCTGGCGTTCCCATTGCTGTTCCCTGAATCCTGCCCTTCCAGGAGAGGGAAGAGGTTCCCATCGTCCGGCCGCCGGCAATTGATCTCAGTCTTGCTGCAGACACAATTTGCAGGGCAAGCCAGCACGGAGCCCACATAGTCCAGCCAGACGCTTCCCAGCAAGAAAATCCGCCAGAAACTACACTTGGCTGGGCAAAGAGAGACATCCATCTCCGATCGCTGCTTCTAAAAAAGAGGAGGAGGAGGAGAGGAGAGGGGGGGGGGGGGGGGGGAGAGGGGGGGGGGGGGGGGGAGGGGGGAGAGCAGGGGGGGAAGGAAACAAAGACAGCGAGGGAGGGGGGAAGGGGGAGGGGGGCCTCTGCCTTTGAAAAGCCGAACGATCAGATGCAAAATCCTTCAGCGTCGGAAACCATCGTGGCCACCGCCGCCGGGTGGGAGCCGCGGGGAGCGCCTAGTGGCGCGGTCTGCCGGGCATGGTGGCCGGCTCGGCGCTCGCCGGCTTGCGGGGTCCAGGAGCTCTGGAAACGAGGCGCACTCTCCGACTCCGAGACTTTGCAGGGTTGCAACAACAGACGGTGGGAAGGCAGAAATAATAGTAATAAAAAAAGAAAAAAAGATGGTGCTAAAGTCACCAAGTCCCACCTCCTGGGCAGAATTAAAACGGACACACCTGCAAAACACACTCGCACACACTCACATACACACGCGCGGAGCTGGAGGAAGGAGAAGAAGGAAGATGCAGTCAGAGCTGCAGCAGCCGCCGCGAATGGCTCGCTACGCGCCTGCAGAAACGTACAAGTGCTCCGAGCCTTACGAAACGCACGGGTTATCGGAGCGTCTTCCTCGGCTCCCTCCCTCCCTCCTCCCCTCCCTCCTCCCCTCCCTCCTCGCGGCCTCCTCCCCCGGCCCCCCGCCCGGGTTGGGAGAGGCAGGAGAGCGGAATCTCCCCCTCCCTCCCTCTCCTCCCCACACCCCTCTCTCTCTCTCCCCGCCCGTCCTCTCCCTCCTGCTTCCCCACCCACCCACCCACTCGCCGGCTCTCGGCTCTCGCCGGTACCGCCACCCGCAGCCGCGCCGCTGCCCGCCCGCTCCACGCCCGCGCCCGCTCGCTGCAGCCGAGGGGAAAACGAGACGGAAAGGAAAAGTTGCAGTTGGGATTCCGAGGGTCGGCGTTGGGGAGGGAGAGTTGGCAAGCTGGCTGAGCGACACGAAAGACGTTCTCCCTTCCACTTTTTGGCCCTCGTGCTGCCCGGTTTTGCTGCAATCTCCTCCGCGGGAGGAAGCGAAATGAGCGTGGCCGAGGTGACCCGGGGTGCTCCCCAGCCTGGGTGAGGGGGCTCGGGCTCGCGGACAGTGACGGGGAACAGGAGCGCACAGGAACCCGAGCCAGGCAGCCAGGGATGCCGGTCTCAGACGTGCAGACCTAGATCTGAATGACACTCATTTGGGTAATCAAGAGTCCCGGGAGCTGGGCTCGGCTTGGGAGGGGACTGCGGGCCATGGCACACTGAGTGCCCCTGAGCCTCTTGCTCCTTCTTGGCGGTGCGTTTTGGGTTCCGCCTTGGACAAGCAGAGAGCAGAGGAGGAGAGAAAGAGGGAAGGAGCGCCTGCAGGACTGCGCTGGAGAACCGAGGTGGCCCAGGGCGAGCGATGCAAGCGAAAGAAATGGCCAGGAAATTGAGATGCGAAGGGCATTTTTTGGCAAGCACCACGCCAGCACCGTCGGAGGCCAGCTTCTTGGGCTCAGCCCTCGGGTGCGCCGAGCTGGCAGCCTGGTGAAGGGGCGGGCGGGCTGCTCTCTCCGGATGATTTGGGGGGGGGGGCGCCCAGAACCTCCTCTTTCCCTCCCCCACAAACACCCCTTCCTGGTAGGGGCTCAAAACAGGTGCAGCCTTCCAGGCAAGTTTAAACCTGGCGGGAGAGAAGTGTAGCCCCTGCTTTTTTGCCTTGATAGGATTGTTTTAAAAATAAAATGCAAATGTAAATATGCCAAATGCAAGCTATTTCCTGAGATTTTGCTGTGGGAAAGGAGAAGAAAGGGTTAGGGGAGTCCGAGCAGGCAGACACACTACAGCATTCACACGCAGAAGAAAGCAGCGCTCTCCTCCCCGAGCTTGGGTGAGGGCAGGCAAGGAAGCAAAATACATTGAATTCAACAGCATCCAGGATCTGAAAGGATTCTCCCCCGCCCCCTGTGGATTCCAATGCAGGTCATGCAACTTGCAGGCAAGATGGGGGAAGGGGTATTGCGGTGCCACAGATTGCCCCTAGTGCCACCGACAGATAGACCCGATGTCTTGCCGTAACACTTTGCGCTGGGAGTAAACTTGGGCGAAAGGAGAAAACGAAAAGAACATGCCTATAAAAGGCAGTTTCGCCGACTTCTCATTACACTCTGCCTTCCTTTTGCCCCAGTGAGACTTTTACACCCTGTCGCCATGATGGCCTTGTCCCCAGAATGGCATTTTGCCCTCCCGCCAGCAGGAGGGGACAGAGTGGAGACAGCCTTAGACTCTCAAACCTGATCCTACTGGCCGCAGGCCAGTCCCTGGTGTCCTTGTCTACTGGGAATCTCCCTGACACTTCAAGTGCCATTCTGAGTGACTTTAGGGTTCTCTGAGGGGCAGGGATACTAAGGTGTAGCCAACGTACTGGAACTTGGCCTCTCTTGGGAGATAGCAGAGGAGAAATAGGAAGCATTTCCCAGACTACCCCAGGGAGACAGAGTAGCTGACTGCCTGAGTGGATTTAGCAGAGCTCCAACAAGGAGAAACACATAGTTGTATCTTAAAGGGTGCCCCGCCCATTTTTAAAGACAAGGATGATTTTTAATACTTCCTGCAAAGAAAGGATGCCATCCATAAGTCAGGTTTAAAAGCAAAGCTTTGGAAACCTCTTCAGAGAGTGAAAATTCAGGCTGTGAAGCAAGGAACTCTGACTGGACAAGAGGTCTTTCATTCTTGACCGTGGGTGGAATGAAGGTAAGGTGCCAGAGTCTAGCAGGAGCTCTGAGCCCGCTTAGGAAGTAAAGCTTAAAAATGGAGACGGCTCTATTGTTATGCAAGTGGAAAGAGCAGAGTTCTACTTATGACCATGGACAAACGGATTTAAACTCTGGGCCTCAGCTTTCAAATCCATGAACCGACAACGTGGATCTTTGCTGTCCTCTAACTGGTGGCATCCACATTCCCCAAAAGCTTGTGATAGATAGTACAACTCCTTGGGCCCTATCAGAGATCTTTTAAGAAGTTCCCCCAGGTGATTGACAGGCATGGGTAGGGCAGCTTCAGGGCCCCTCCAGCTTGAATCATCTCTGGTTCTCCATGAGCTTTGGGTGAAGGGACACATTAGAAAGGACCAGGGATTCCATGTAGGTTCCCAGTAGCATCCAGTTAGAATCAATGGAAGTGTCTTGGGTGCCTGCAAAAAACAGAACGTTGGGGCTGGCAAGATGGCTGTCATCAATAAAGTATTGATGACACAAGCATGAAGACTCAGCACACATGTTTTTAAAAAATTGATTTATTTAGCAGTGTGCACCGCTGAGGGTAGAGACAAGGTCTTTGGTGCTAGTTGGCCAGCAAGATTCAGTGAGAGACCTCGTCTCGAAAAATAAGGCAAAGAAAACACCAGACATCAACTTCTGGACTCCACATACACTCACATACATGTGCATAAACATGAACACACCACACACACACCACACACACACACACACACACACACACACACACACACAGCAGATCTTTAAACTTCCACTGTCAGTGAAGCTCCTACAACCCACAGAAAAGCAGCCAATGTAAGCCAGAATCGAGTAAGGGTCTAGGACAGAGTCCCTGGGAAAGACACCCTCCTCTCAGTCAACAAGTGCCCAGAGCATTTGAGGCATCTTGTCATCTTGCTAAGAACGTCCTGGCTGACAAGGAAGAAGGATTCGTCATATCATCCTGAATTCCCAGTATGTGGCCTCTGTGTCCTGGACATATGACTCATCTCAGCATCCAGACAATCAGGATAATCTGTCCCCATCTTCCCAGCTGCCAGATAGAGTTTCCTAAATGAGGAAGCACGAGAGTGCACACCAACCCTCCAAACCCCCACTGACCAAGAAGAGACAAAAGGAACAATGTTTTTGTTTGTTTGTTTGTTTGTTTCCCTGTACAAAATGTAAAGCTCTAGAAAGCTTTCGCAGCAAGGCAGATGCAAGAGCTTAAAGAAGACACCAAGGGCTTCCAAAGGTTCCAAGGAAGTCTCCAACCTCATAGGTCAGATAGGGCTGCCTAACAGGGCACAGGGTTTCTGATCCCCATTTATCTACAGAAATCAGGCACATGTCTCTTTATTAAGGGCCTGCTCCAGATGTATGAATGCCCATAACTTCTGAGGAAGGATTCAAAGCAGCTCAAAGTCCCTATACTTAGGAAGGGAGTAGAAATTCAGGAAGCAAAAGACATAGCATGCTGACCCCAGCTACCAGTGATTTCTAGTACTCCCACTACACACACTCACAC